>JAPWTK010000917.1:0-125198 GCA_029963805.1 Aromia moschata
GCGCTTAAAGTATGGAATAAATTCAGTAAATGTGAAACAAAAAATTTTTGGAAAAAATCCTCGAACAGGTCGATTTTTTTTAATAAAAACACACATTTTTGAGGGAACGTCTATTTTCAGATGTCATTTGTTTTTGAGTAATGACGTCATCAACTTATTTTTCAAATGGCAACCCCCCATTTTTTTAATTTAATTTGAGAGACCCTTTCATTGTCGATTTAACGGTATAAAAATGTTGCCACCTTACAAAACAAAATTTTTGTGTAAATGACAATTGAATGAAAATGAAAAATATATTTTTCACAATAAATAAACGATTTTTTTTTTAATAAGCAAATACAATTTTAAATCAAGTTTTCGAAATGCCGTTCATCAACTTCTTGGCAATATGCAAACCTGTGTACAAATTCTCCTTGTACATTCTGAATGACTTCTGGGTTAATGGATACCATTTCGTCTCTAATGCGATCTCGTAGTTCGGCTAAATTGTGTGGTCTTCTGCTGTAATCTTTTGATTTTAAATAGCCCCATAAAAAATAATCAAGTGGTGTAAGATCTGGGGCTCTCGCGGGCCATTCTACCGGTCCTCGTCTGCCAATCCACCTCTGAGGAAAGATGACGTCTAAATATTCACGAACTGAGCGCGCATAATGCGGGGGTGCTCCGTCTTGCTGAAACCAGAGTGTGTTGTCTGGAATGTCAGAATCATTCTCGTTTGGGAAAATTACTGCAAGCGCTGGAACTAGATCATTTTGCAAGAACACCAGATATCTTTCTCCTGTGAGAGTTTCTTCAAAGAAGAAAGGCCCTTTTATTCTGTTTGCGACTATTCCGGCCCACACATTTAATATCTGCGGATGTTGAGTACGTGCTTCGATGATCCAATGAGGTTTCTCCGACTCCAATACCTGCAATTTTGACGGTTCACTGTGCCGGTTAGACAAAACGTGGCTTCATCGGAAAAAGTATTTGCTGGTGTAAATTTGGATTTGTTTGACAAAGACTCATCATAGTTTCACAGAATTGCAGTCGCCGGTCGGAGTCGTCTTCGTTGAGTTCTTGCACAAGCTGAAATTTGTAGGGATGATAGTTTTCCTTCCTCAGGATACGTAGAACTTCGTCTGACTAACTTCATTTTCTGAGGCAACTAGGGTAGAGGTACTATGAGGGTTCTCTTCCATACTTAACACAATGTCAATCTTACTAACTGTGGATTGGGTGATAGAGTTATCAGGATATTTTGCATTAAATAAATTGCATACCTCCTGCTGAGTTCTGGTCTTATTTCCACATCCGATGAAATCAAAATTTCAATTCTTTGTATCACAGTTAAATATGCCGTATTAAAATTGGAATTTTTATAAATACTAACACGTTACATTAACTTTTCGCACAATTTAATGACAAATCTTCTGATTAACTGACAGTAAAAACCATGGATAAGTCAAAAACTTAATCTGATAATTTTTTTGCTTAGCAACATACTTTTTTTGCTGTCATTTACTCAAAAATTTTATTATGTAAGGTAGCAACATTTTTATACCATTAAATCGACAATGAAAGGGTCTCTCAAATTAAATTAAAAAAATGGGGAGTGCCATTTGAAAAATAAGTTGATGACGTCATTACTCAAAAACAAATGATATCTGAAAATAGACTTTCCCTCAAAAATGTGTGTTTTTATTAAACCAAATCGACCTGTTCGAGGATATTTTCAAAAAAATTTTTTGTTTCACATTTATTGAATTTATTCCATACTTTAAGCGCGCACTGTATATATATTTGTATCCCCTGAAATCTGCAGGCTACTATACTTTTGATAGCATTTTAACAAAATTCAGTCATAACCACACAACTTCTATTTAAAACTTTTTTCTATAGGCTATAATAACGATGATAAGGGGTGGGTAATTTATAATGAATAACCCTGTACAAATGAAATACAAATGCTTAGGCTAGAGAGAGTTGGAATTTTCTCTGGTGGTGGGCTGAGATAAACTTGAAACACCGAATTTGTTTTAATATACCAATTTTTTAATGTACCAAATTTTGAGGTACAAACGAAACTTTTGTTGCTACAGACGCGTACAAACGAAGTACAAACGAATGCTGTTTTGAACGAATCTAAATTTTTAAGTTGGCGGGCTGGCGTAAACTTGTCCCGCCGAATATTTATTTTATTTGATGTATTTTTTATTATTTTCCAAACGGGAACACCTATTTTTGACCCCGGAATCGAAAAGAGCAGAAAACATTACAGTCGGATACGACCTTGACTACCCTCATTTCAAATTGTGGAGGTCACCACACTCATTGGCCAATTTTGTACGTTTGACTTTGGAGTGACCTTCTGATGAGAAGATAATTATCGCTGTCTTGAATTTTTTCCATTCTCCGTTTTCGGGCTCAAGAATTTGCAGTTACACATTTATAAAAATGATTTTGACCTTAAAATGACCTTGAGGGACATGGTCAAGGTCAAATTCGAGGTTATCAATGCTGTTTTGAACGAATCTAAATTTTTAAGTTCGCGGGCTGGAGTGAACTTGTCCCGCCGAATTTTATTTTCTTAATAACTTTTTTTGCATTTTTTGGTACAAACGGGTAGAAACAAATTGTAAAGTTGGCGGGCCAAATTCACTTAAATTGTGAACAGTTTGTGGCAGAACGAGAGGGGAAGATGAGCCGGCATATGCGAGCGGCGCTGGACCGCGACAAGTGTTTGGATAGTGCGCTCTTCTACCAGTTAGTGTGTAGCCTACTTCAATCACCGGAACCCTATATAAAGAGTGACTCCAGGTACTTTACTAATTAGTATTTCTATTAGGTTTTTCAACTCTGTCTGATTCACAACAAATAGAATTCAACTTGAAGCCCCATTTTTTTTACAGATATTGACGTATTGGATATTCCTCTTCTTTTGCATTCAATATTAAATGCGATTTTTATCAATGTAGACTTGATATTTTTGTCGTTGATACAGTAGGACTTTACTGTACCCAGTCCGATAACAGAACAGAAAATCCTGTCCATGAGAACACGTACCATCTAAAAGCAGTTTGGGTACCTAGCCGTCTGGAACGAAAATTTAAATATCTTTTTTTATTTAAAACTCATTTGTTAAATACAGTTTATTGTATGTTAATTACAATTTGTGCATACGAAACGCATCAATATCTTTGTATGTATGAATTTATGAGAAAATAAATATATATGTTTCCTATTTTAGCCGATACATCCATAGACGTCCACCCGATTCAGAAAAAAATTCTTTTTAGATATAATCCAAAAAACTGGTGAGCACTGAAACGAATACAATCACAAATCACATACTACAAATCGTTGAGGATATTCGGAATCGGGTGTTTATCGCGCATGGACAACATGCTATTTCACCGTAATTTATCTAGTAACTTCCGAGGTAAGAATCTCTTTTATTTAGATCATTGTTATATTAAAATTTGTTGCTTTAAGGTTAATAAAAGCTTTTTCGATTATTTAGTTTAAATTTAATCACATTAACACACAAAGGTTCACTAATACCTAGTACATGTCAGGAATGTGTTTACTAATTTACCTATTTCATAATTAAATGTAGATTATAAAATACCACTTTAATCTGGGTTCTCAGTATAAAATATAGGCGAGAGCATCTGTTGTGGATGGAATCAAATTAGAACAGACATTAACAAAGGTTTTTTTAAATAATATGCTGACTGACAGCAATTATAACGCCCAATATTTAAGGATATATCGCAATAATTGTTTGGATATACATATGTACTTTGTTTAATTTAAGACAAAAGCTTGTCTTAAATTAAAATCGAAAAATGTTTTTGTGCTACCACGTTTTTCTTTTTAAAACAGAAGGAAACATTAGACTGTTGTCACTACAGTAAGAATTTAATTATGTCCAAGAGCCTCTTTAATATGTCCAGTATGCTTAGAGTGAGAAGGGACACAACTTTTCATCAACTCAACGAGTTTGAGAAGGAACGAATAATGGATTTGCGAGAGACCGGTTTATCGTTTAAAAAAATTGTCACTAGAACGAGCATGAGTCTAAGTGCTATGGTGGGATGTTATCAACAATCATAGAACGCGAAGATCGCCGCCTTAGACTTTTGGCTCTAAGGGACAGATTCACTTCCTCAAGAACTGTTTATCATCGCATAAGAAGTTATTGACGTTCTGTTTAGAAGTTCTGTTTCCATACTGTCGTTATATTGTGTTACCTCTCACACGCGAGCATTGTCGTAACCGACTAGAGGGTGCAGAGAACGGCTACAGTGCAACCGAAAATTGAATACGGTTATCCTTAGTGACGAAACCAGATTTTGTTTGGATATGCATGATGGACTGGATGGAAATAAGAAAGCGACGTCGTAAAAAGCAATCCCAATTTTTCCGTGGAAAGGCACATACACCTCACCGTTGGAGTTAGGGTGTAGGGGGAGGCTATTGATTATAGCAGTAGATCACCGTTGCTCTTGGTAAGAAGAAACATGGCCGCCCAATGCTACATTCAGGAAATAGTGGAATCACACAATATTCTGCCCTTCCGAATCACTTCTACCAACGCACAATGCACAACCACATGTACCAATGTGGTACCAGATTTACGTTGGACTACTTTGAGCTAAATTAAACCAATGTTTTGCCTTGGTCGCCAAAATCTCCCGAACTTTCACCCATTGAACACGTCTCCGACATAATGGATACTGAATTACTAAATTTACCCTATTCTCCAAACTCTAGCGGTACTTCGTGATAAGCTACAGGTAGCATGGATGCGATACTTCAGGAGGATCTCATTAGAAACATGCCCAACCGTGTTACAGACAAGCTATACTACTCATCTGACACTCACCAATCCCAGTGAAATTTAACATATTTATTAAACACTGAAAAATATTGAACATATGTTGGTTTGTTGACCAATATGCACTGTAAGGGTAGAACTGGCCCCTCAACCTCTGAATGTGGGAACAGCTCGATACATTTTCTGAGATCGGTGCTCAGGACCAAACTTGTAGGAGTTAAAGGCACTTGATGGAGACCTTGAGTTAACCTTACAAATCTATTTACAAGGTCAATTAAAGAACCCTGCACAAAATATATAGAAAGTGGGTCCCTGTCTATTTGTCCAAAAATTGATTACATGGTAGTTCTCGACTTTCCGAACAAAAGTTCCTATGATTAGGATTCAAGATACAGAGGGATAAAGATTAATTATTATTTGGCTATATTACTGAATATGCCTAATGTAATTTGCAGATCATAAACTCGGAGAATTAGTAGTCGGCAAGAAATCTTTCAATAAAAAAAATTATAGAAATTATATAAGATATACAAGATATTATACACAGGGTGTTAGAAAAGCACCTGAACAGCAGAATAACTCGCCAGGAGTGCATTTTTGGAAAAACATTTTATACAAAGGGTTTAGGATTTTTTCCCGGTCATCCATTGGTGACCTTGAATTTGACCTTGAATATGACCTTCAAGGTCATTTGAAAATCATTTTTTTCAAACTCGTTTTCAAAATCATATTTTCAAAATCGTTTTTTCAAACGGGAACACCTAATTTTGACCCCGGAATCGAAAAGAGCGCAAACCTTACAGTCGGATACGACCTTGACTACTCTGATTTCCAATTATAGAGGTCATCACACTCATTGGTCAATTTTGTACGTTTGACTTTAGAGTGACCTGATGAGATGATTATCGTTGTCTTGAATTTTTTTCTATTCTTCGTTTTCGGGCTCAAGAATTTGCAGTTCCACGTTCATAAAAATTACCTTGACCTTGAAATAACCTTGAGGGACATGGTCAAGGTCAAATTCGAGGTTATAAATGGATAACCAGGAATAAACCTTTTGTGACATTGTCTCTCTTGTTTGCGAAGAATCATTTTCCCACGATATTATGAGATTGACCTCAGGGTGGTGACCTCCACAATTTGAAATGAGGGTAATCAAGGTCGAATCCGACTGTAATTTTTTCTGCTCTTTTCCCGAAAAACGACCTTGATCTTCAAATGGCCTTGAAGGTCATGTTCAAGGTCAAATTCAAGATCACCAGTGGATAGTCGGGGATAAATCCTAAAACTTTTGTATCAAACATGTTTTCTAAAAATGCACTCCTGGCGAGTTAGTCTGCTGTTCCGGTACTTTTCTAACACCCTGTATAATATTTTGTATATCTTAACTGTATATAATGTCTATAACTTTTTTTATTGCAAGATTTCTTGCAGACTACCATTTCTCCGAGTCTATGATCTGCAAAATACATTAGGTATATTCAGTAATATAGCCAAATAATCAACCTTCATCCCTCTATGTCTTGAATTCTAATCATAAGATCTTTTTTGGTAAATTCTTTTGTTCAGAAAGCCGAGAACTACAATATAATCAATTTTTAGATAAATCGACCGGGACCCACTTTCCATATATTATGTTTTGTGCGGGGTGCTTTGGAAATAAATAGCCGTTGACAGGCTTTTGCCACATGTCTGTAATCAGTGATTTTGAATGTTGACTCTAAATCTGTCTTCAGAATTGATCTGTTGGGTTATTTTCTTAAAAAATCTGATGTGAGGGGAAAATTTTAGGAGGTATGAAAATGTAGTGTCACCTAATTATGAGTTAAACATTACCTCCATATTATATTAGAATAATATCTTCAACCTTAACTGATTTTTGTATGCTCTGAAGTTATCCGCAGCACCTTTTATTCTTTATTTTATATAAGCCAGGTCTCACACTAGATGCGGAAACGTGTGAATGTATCAATATACGTTACCGCAGGAATGCGTACTAATGATAATAATGATCCCAACCAATAGGTTGGGATCATGCGAATTGAGTTGGGACGTGCGAATCAACAGATTCGCATCCAGTGTGCAACCGGGTTAAATACTTTTTTCCAAATTACTCAAAATTACTTTACCAATTTTTAATCGGTCACCCACATACATTTTTACGCTCTTTTGAATCTCGGGGTTAAAAATAAGCAATAATCAACAATAAGCAATAATTTCAATTGGCCTTGTAAATCGACTTCAAGGTCGATTCAAGGTCACCACCAAGTGCATCCTACATTTTTGGTCCCCCAAGGATCGAGAAGTGAGTTCTACACTTAAAATACGTATTTAGCAGGAACAAAGAAACTCGTGTTTAGTGTTATTTCGTATTTAATAAGTATGTCAATCAGTGAGTGTCAGTTGGTATAGTGTTACTTGTAGATGTACTGTAGAGATCCAATCCTTTATTAAATTTTTATTCATTTCTTTGTTCTTATTGATTTTGTTTATATTTAGTATTCATATGCTCTTACATATGTATACAATGTTAAGAACTATATTTTGGAACTATAAGAAGATATATATTATGGTATCTACAGAAAATGTTGCTACTAATGGAAACCAGGAAACCATATACAGCTGTTTTCAAGGACATCGGGATATGAATTTACACTACCGACTACCATTAATATAGATAAGTACTATCTTTCCATTCTAAATTGAAAATAGGTAGAAAAAAGCAAGGTTGTCAGATTTATTTTCTAAAATTGCTAAGCTCACTATACAAGTATACTTCATACTTCAGTAAACTGTTAGTTCGTGACGTTCTTAGAAAGCTAGTTTGGAAATGTTTTTAAAAAAATACATAGATATAAATTTATTAGTTAGCATTAAAATAAAGCTTTAAAAATGCTGGAAAAAATAATTATAAATTAAAACAACTTTATGTATATTACTATACTCGAGAAAATTTTAAAGAGCCGGCAACGCGCTGGCTGGCCAACCAGCCGGCCGCTGGTGGCGCAACGGAAACCACTGTCGATAAACCACTTTGCATATAATACATTGCTAATATTTGTTCGGTCCACTGTGCCATAAAATTTTAACGATGTCGTTAAAATGATTTACGACTTTATGAATTAGGAACTTAAACTACTTGTCTAAGACGCCAGTGACGTGTATTTCAGCTAGGTTTATTAACACAGACAATTTTTTGAGATTGTCTGGCTAAATGAGCATTATTTACAGCAAATTATATTACAAATATTAAGAGTTTTATATGCAGGCTAATTTTAATCTCCTATATTGATTTAAAAAAAAATATTTCACAATTTTCGAATTTATAAAAGATATATGCACGCCCATGGAATCATAAAGTTGCACCGCTTTTTTTGTTCCCCAGGCGTATTTATCATTTTCAATTAAAATTAGAACCACTATACTAGTAAAGTTTTTAAATAAATGTCAAAGGCAGTTGTGCCTAATAATAAAAGAGAATATCTTTCTATGAATTGGTTGAGTGGACGTATTAGGCCCACCGCAGACGACCGCCTCTATCGGTTACCTAGAGTATCGGTATGAAAGTATCCTACACATTTTAATGAGACACCGCAGACGACCGACTAAAATGATGGACCGATAAAAAATTGGAACATGTTCCATTTTTGCAACAGACTCGATTGTCGGTGCCAAGTCAGTAACAAATAGGACGAATGCACTAATAACGAGGTAACGCACACGAACTACAGTTTAGTTGGAGCTGGGTGAAATATGGTCTGAAGCGTGCCACATAGTCTGGTGTTGGATATGAAATCATCAAATAGTATATGAAACTTTCATTTAAATAAACGACTAGACAGTGGGTAAATTAAAAATCGTAAAAAAAAACACTATTTATTCTTTTTCTACGTCTTATTAATATTGCCACGCACATTAATCTTTTTTAACGCCATATACTCTGTACGTGAGCGAACAGTGATTCTAGATTTCCGATTTCTCACCTACTGTTCGGTCGGTGTGCGGAATCTTCCTAAAAAAATAGTCGACAACCGACTATCTGTCATCTGCGGTAGGCCTTAAAAACACCGAGTAGATGGGGATAATTTTCGTTTCGCTGTACCATTTCGCGGTAAGTTACCAAATTTTAAAATTCTCGTGAGGTCGCTCTTAGACGCTTTTACTCTCTAGAGCGGCGTTTAGTCAAGGATTCCCTTTATAAACAGTACTACGAATGTATGCAGGATTACCCCTCTTCCGGTCATATGGAACAAATTAAAAGTATATCATCTCGATGTCCCTCGTCACTGTGTTTTGAGACCGGAAAGTATCACTATCAAATTTAGAGTGGTGGGTACCTCAAAAATTCTTAACAGCAATATTCTTATAGACAATGTTCTTTCTGGTCGTGACTCGCTTGATGAATTTTTAACTATTCAATCTCAGTTAATTCAAATTTTGCAAAAAGATGGTTTTGAGCGACATTTTTATAGATGATGTTCTTTCTGGTTGTGATTCGCTTGATGAAGGCTTGACTATTCAGTCTCAGTTAATTCAAATTTTACAAGAAGCTTCGCAAATACACTAGCAATCATCAGGCCCTATTGTCTCGTTTACCCAACATTCTTTTATAGGCGGCCTACTTTCGTTATATTTCGGTAGTGACGCCCCTATTAGGCGTATGAAGCTCCTGAAGTTTTTGGTTTGCAATGGCATCCCTCTCTTGATATATTTTCTTACAATGTCAATATATATCATTGATCATGACTAAACGCACAATTCTCTCCGAGTTGGCGTGTATTTTTGATCACTTAGGTTTTCTCACCCCATTAATGCTTTTAGCAAAATTGCTCATTCAAAACTTGTGTACTCTAGGAATTCAGTGGGAATAAATTCCGCCCCCTGAAATTTTATAGAATTGGGCTCATTATAAATCAGAAATGTCACTTTATACCTTCGTCGTTTCAGTTGCTCAAGTTGCTCAATTCATAACTTTTGTGAAAAACATGGCTTTTGCGATGCCTCTGAGAAGGGTTATTCCGCCGTTGTATACTATATTGTTGAGTTATTATGAAAATAATAGAAAAACATTTTTTGTTTGTGCTAAATCTAAGATCGCTCCCTTAAAAACAATATCTATACCTCGCCTTGAATTGTCCGCAGCTCTTTTACTTTCAGACTATTTTACATTTAGCCTTTGTCAAAATTACATAATATGAAGGTATAGCTCAAATTAATTATATTTTCGAATGGTCAGATTCCAAGGTTACGTCATCATGAATAACGATGTTCCACAAATAAATGGACTACTTTTATTTATAACAGGGTAACACTTATTCAAGAAAAATATACTGCAAACTATCAAACTATTGGTATCACGTAACTTCAGAAGATAATCCAGCAGATTGTGGATCCAGGGATTCATTACCCTCTCAATTGTTGAATAATTCCCCATGGTGGGCGAGGCCGTCCTAAGCCTCCCACAGGATCCTTGTTCTCCTAGCACTGTATGTGATGTCCCTTAAACTTCTGAGGAACAAAGAAAAATTGCGTTAAATTGTTACTATTTTGCACCCATTTTTTTTAAGGAGTATCGTGGGGCCCCTTAACAATCGAAGCAAGAAAGGCAATATTTGTTATATTACAAGAAAAAATATTTAAAGTCAGAAACTAGCATTAAGTTCAATTAAAACTGAGAACGTTTTTAAAAACTTTCATTGGCTGAATAGGCTTAAAATGTTCTGAAACATCGAGATTTTAAGTTTAAGCGAAAACAATTTATGTCTGTCGACCTGAACCTTTTTTATACACGATAACTTGAGAACACGTTAAGATATCAACTTCAAATACAGACCACTTTTCTACCATGAAGAGGTCGATAAATTTCAAGCTTGACGGGTTTAGGGGTTGGGGGTTAAATGGGGGTAACACACTTTTTTCTTGACTACTGGTAATTCACAAATGCACTTCAAATTTGAAATTCATGTACACCATAACAAAGTCTAAGAATGTAAAAAGATTTTTTAAGAATGTAAAGATAACAGGGTGGGTGGTTGTGATGGTTGAAGGGGATAGTGTATTTAAAATAGGTGAAATAATGTTTTTAACAGAAATATTAGTCCTACTTAAATAGTAAGTACACAGCTCAAAAAAAATTACCACACGGGACCCTTCCCGTGGGATGAGGGAGATTGTGTTTTAACTTTGTTTGAATTAAGGGAGATATTCATGTGACGTGTCATTTTATAGGTTTTTGATGTTGAAGAATTCATATATCTCATTAATAAGCCCCTAGTTGCATCCTCATTTAGGTAATATGGGAGGTAGAGAATCAAAGGTCCATAAAAGGTAAAATATGTTAATGAAACTAAATTGGTCAAGGATGTCAAAAAGGCAAATTGGTGTGTATCAAGAAGTTCAAGGAAGATAAATGACAAGAAGGTGATTTGTTCCAACAAGGCAAGTAGTTAGAGGACAAGTAGTTAGGCAAGAAGGAGGACACATGGAAGTCAGAAGGTCAATGAGGACAAGAATCTCGTGGATTAACGAGGACAAAAGAAGGCCAAGAGAACAAGAAGGTTGAAGAGGACAAAAGGAGGCCAATGAGGAGACGGACAAATTTATGGCAGATACGACATCAGAAATAAATTGAGGCGTATTTTTTATTCGGCTTTCTTTTACTTAGCTTTGGTCATTCTTAACTTATTGCATCCATGTACTTATCCAATTTGATCCATGCCGCGTCAGTGATTATGAAGATATTTGAAAAAAAACGTATTCGCACCGCCTCTTTTGAACGGTTGTAGTACTGTTAGGAACGAAATTAGAGCCAAACACGGGTAGGTTTATTATGCATGTAATACCTGTATTCATTTTTTGACTCATATTTTTGAATCACCCTGTATATATTGTTTTTCGAGCCCACCTCCCCCAAATCCAATGCTGGTTACGATACTGCCTCCAGAGTTGCCAGATTTATCTGGTCTCAGTAAGTTTGCACAATATTGCGTATTTTTATTATAATTAATTAACATTTGGTAAAATCTTTATAACATAGTTCCAGTTGTAAGTCAACCTCAGGCAAAATACCTTTTTTCTCACAAAGAAGATAATGCGTCATACGAACCGACTTTTAATATCTTTTTATAAAGCACTAGCAGACAGGCTGTAACTGATGCTTTAAAAAAGCTCAAAATAATATAATATGCGATCACATCAGGATACATGTTTAACATAGGTACATTCGCTATAAAACTTACTAATAAAGTTATCAGTCAGGCGACGAATTGTAAACATTTATGCATTTTATAGCTAAGTACTTGTAAGTTGGTACATAAGTTATGCTGATATTTTATCTAAATTAATTTTTTTATTGGCAAGAGTCCACCACGAAATATCTCTTTTATCAAAATTACCGCACAAATATAAGGCGCGATTCTTCAATAGTCATAAAGTCTTTAGCTATGAATAGTGTCTGAGAATAATAATTTAAACATATTGAAGATGAATATGAGAAAACTTAAAACGGTTTTATTAAGGTACTTCAAGGAATACATATAATATTTGTTTATATTACTAGACATATTTTTTAAAACTGGCATAGTTACTGGTTACTAGCATAGTAAGTAATATATTCGATTTATTTTTAATTACAATTTTGCTTTTGATGCGGATATAACACTCGACATATAATTTGTTTAGTTTAAGGGTAAAAAGAAACGAATCACTTTCGTCGAATCGACAGTCGAGTCGACGGCCGTAGCCAAGCGAGGAAACTGAATCATTGAATGATCCGTCGATCCGTATGTTTTCAGCCTAAGGCTAAAGGCAAAAGAAGCGACTTTGGGCGAATCGACCGTGAGGTCGGCAGCCGTAGCAACCATGTAGATTACGCGACTTCGAGGTGACAGTTCGAAAAGTCGTGAAGAAATTATGCGTCGATTGGATGGTGACGGTTGATCGACAGAACGCCGCGTCGCGTGTAGTTTGCACTGTTTATTTGAGTATTACTGAATGCTCCGTCGAATCGACTGTCAGGTTAATTAGAAACGCTACGTTTTTTTTTTAGCCTAAGTGTGACATACTTGTAATTGTATACTTAAACCCTAGGTCTGTATTATGTATGTCTCATAAATGAATAAATAAATTACATTTGATAGTACCTGCAAAAAAACTGTTTGAAAGAAATACTTTTAGTATCAACAATTTTTCATTTTAAACAAAATGTGTTTAAAATAAAGAAATAATTTCTCGTGCAGAAATACTGAGTAAAATCAAAAAACTTTTTTTTCAGTATAGTTATTAATTACTAATTACTAAGGACTGTCAAATTTATAATGTATAATGACATCAGAAGGCCCTTTGGTCTGGATAAATGCGCGGATAAATAAAAAGTATTGTAAAGGGATCATCTGTGGAGGTGACACCCACCAACCCCCACCGAAAAAAGCAATACCGCTAGGAATGTGCCAAAACAACAATATTAACCACACACGACTGGAGAGGGATTTCCGGAAGAAATATAAGAACAACGTGACGAAGGTGCAGAATACACTTTTGTCTGGAGGCAATCTGGTCAAAACCATCAACTCGTGAGCTGTCCCAGTACTGACGTACTCCTTCGGGATAGTTAAATGGTCCATTACTGACCTCGATGAGCTTGAGCGACTTACCAGGAGTCTGGAATGTGAACTTCTTCCTGTCGACCAATATAATTTAACAGGAACTCCAAACATACCTAGTGGATAGATACGTGATGGGTCTGTAGTTCTTCGGTTGTGCAGCATCGCGTAATTTTAACATGTTCTACAGGGCCGTTTTACAAAAAGGCTACTATCAGACTACATAGTTTATCTATGTAGTCTGTATAACGACTCCGGCATACTACAAATATACCCCGGAAATTGTGCTGAAATCTGAAGGTGCAGTGATCTACAGGGATAGATCACCAATTGAACAGATGTGCTGATAAACAAGAAACAACGAAGAGGGATCATCATAAACATTGCAGTGCCAGTTATCCACAACATTCAAAAAGCTGAACGAGAGAAGATCACGAAATATGAAAACCTAGCGAGCTAAAGCGTCTTTTTAATTAGAAAAAGTTAAAATAATGAATTTAATAAGTTAAATTAATGAATTAATTAATAATGATAAATTGACAATTGGCAAATAATAATATTAAATTATTATGAAGAAGAAGAAACTTAAATATCTGCTTCATAACCACGAGTGTACCGAAATAATAATCGTGCAAGGTACTGTCGACATATTTTTTTGTTATTTTGTATTTTACGAAGTTGCTGCTGTATGAATATCCTAACTCTTTTATACTATTAAAGTATGACGTTAGTGCATATTTTTTGCATTACATGCATTTCATCCAATTCACATGTAACTTTTAGATTATTTTTCTTCTAATTATATCTATCTAATTTCTTATAGATCTTCTAATTAATATATTTCATGTGCATTACATAACATCCGAAACGTGATTCCTTACTTTGTATGATATTATAACATACAAGTAATTTTCCAGCTTACAGATATTAAAAAAATCAAAACACATTAATGATAAAGATAAGATATCTTTTGTTTCGTTTTTGTTTACGAAGTGTTAGTCTTTGATTAGAACGTCTACAGTAAAGAAGCAAAACTCGGTTGCAAGATTTTTGTTGCAGTATTTTCAACTACATTTTCCAATTTAAAGTGAGTTCTTTTTCTTTTCTTAATAATAATTGCTTAACTGTAGAACGTATTTTAATTCTTGCAGATGAGTTGTTAATCTATGGATGCTTTAGAACAAGATATCACTAAAAAAGTTATCAAAGCCTGTAGTTTAATTAAAACAAAAAAGATCAGTTTTGTACGTGGATTAATATTTAAAAATCTAAGTTTTACTGTACGAAAATATATTAAAAGTAAATCTGTGTAAAAATACTTTTATAAAATGGGAAAGGTTGTACGAAAGGATTGTACGAAAGGTTTTGGGACAGGATGAATTTCCTCCCTTCGCCTAATTCCTGATAGGGGCGGGGAAGGGTAACCAACTCATCACTATTTGCAGCAGGAAAAGGTGAAAGTTTCCCAGCGTTTATGCTGAAAAGTGTAATTATGAAGTCGGCGAAATAATAATAATAATAATAATAATAATAACACTGCAGAGACGAGCCGAGAGAATGTTTCCCAGCGTTTACGCTGAGAAGTGTGACTATAAAGTCGGCGAAATAATAATAATAATAATAATCTATCGTCACTGCTTGGAAAACAACATATTTGAGGAAGAACAAAAGGGATGCATCAGAGGCGCAGCGGGGTGTAAACATCAACTGACAATCGACGCTGTGGTATTGAAGCAAGCCCAAGTAAGAAGAAGAAACCTGCATATGTGTTACATCGACTACAGCAAGGCGTTCGACTCGGTACCTCACGACTGGCTACTAAAAGTCCTAGAAATTTACAAAGTCTGCCCTCGGATAAGAGCTCTTCTCCAACATCTTATGCAGTCTTGGAAAACAAACATTTGGGTCTCTGGAGGGAACACAGGTCTAGTTGACATCAAGAAGGGAATCTTCCAAGGTGATTCACTCTCGCCGGTTTGGTTCTGTTTGGCACTCAACCCATTATCAACCCTACTGAATAAGACAACAGCTGGGTACAAGATCAACGTGAGAAACCGAGCAACACTCACTCACCTGCTCTACATGGACGATCTAAAACTATTCAGTGGGTCCAAGGCAAATCTCCAGGCCCTCATTGGAACTACTAGGACCTTCAGCGACGACATCAAAATGTCCTTTGGCCTAGATAAGTGCGCCACACTGAGTATTGTGAAGGGAGCACCTCATAACAATCCAGAGGTGTATGCCGACATTCATCAACTCCCACCGGAAGAGCAATACCGTTACTTGGGAGTGTGTCAAGATGGCAGGATCAACCACACACAACTGAAGAAGGAATTCCAAGAGAAATACAAGAGCCGTGTGACAAAGTTGCTGAATACGCTTTTATCTGGAGGCAATCTTATCAAAGCCATCAACTCGTGGGCTGTCCCAGTGCTGACATACTCTTTCGGAATCGTTAAGTGGTCTGTTACTGATCTCGATGAGCTCGACCGACTTACCAGGCGGCTTCTAACTAAATTCAGACAATTGCATACGAACTCTTCAGTAATTCGACTCTACCTGCCTCGAAGACGAGGTGGGAGAGGTCTATTGAACATCAAGAATCAGTGCCTTAACCAAGAAGCTTCCTTAAGAAGAAAAATACTAAACAACAGGGACCCGCTAATAACAGCAATAGCAAGAGAGGACGCTGGATACACGCCTTTGAGCCTGGTATGTGAACTTATTCCGGTCGACGTACCAACAGAAGAGGAGCTCCGGACCCAGTGGATGGAACATGCTTTGCAGGGACGTTTTCCGAAAATGCTACAGCCAGACTACATCGACAAAGAAAATTCGTTAAAATGGCTTACCGACGGCTATCTGTACCCCGAAACCGAAGGCTTCTTGACTGCCATTCAGGACAGGGTTATAAAAACAAGAAATTACCAGAAGCATATCCTGAGAGACGACGTCGAAGACATATGTAGGAAATGTGGATCTGTAGGCGAAACTATAGAGCACATAATAGGAGGGTGTCCCGCGCTAGCAGAGTCAGCATATCTCGGCAGGCACAACCAACTTGCGAAGATGGTGCACCAACAACTGGCCCTTAAGTATGGCCTGTTAGCGGCGGCTCCGCCATACTACAAATACACCCTGGAAGCTGTGCTGGAATCGGAAGTAGCAGTGATGTACTGGGATAGGCTAATTATCACCGATCGAACAGTGGACTTCAACCGACCAGACATTGTACTGATCAACAAGGAACAACGAAGAGGGATCATCATAGACATCGCAGTGCCACTTACTCACAACATTCAGAAGACTGAACGGGAGAAGATCGCGAAATACGAAAATCTATCAATCGAGCTGAAGCGCCTATGGAAACTGGAGAAGGTGGAGACGTACGCCCTAGTAATATCGGCAGAGGGCGTGATGACGACCAGATTCGCCAAGAACATCGCGGCATTGGGACTGTCTTATAATATAATTATTAGAAATGGCCAGAAGGCAGTTGTATTACAAACGTGTCATATTGTTAGAAAGGTTTTGGGACAGGATGAATTTCCTCCCCCTCGCCTGAGCCTAATTTCTGCTGGAGGCGGGGATGAGATATCAAGCCATCACTGTCTGCAGTAGGAATAGGTGAATGTTTCCCAGCGTTTACGCTGAGAAGTGTGACTATAAAGTCGGCGAAATAATAATAATAATAAGCTACATAATAAGCTACATAATAAGCTACATAACAATAAGCATAATAAGTTACAACCAAAAACCCAACCCAAACACAAGTTCAAACTCACAGCCAAACAGAGGAGTGGACGACACGAGAAGAGCAGAAGACTGCAAAGCCCCGCTACCCCAGGGTTCGCCTGCCGTGCGACGGAGGGCTGCCTGAAGGAAGGAAGACACCAGAAGGTTGAAGTGGACTCTCGAAATGAACATGGAAGTTATGAGGACGTTCTGCATCATCAACAGCTGCAGAGAGGAGCCGCTCTCTGGATGGAAACATTCACTACATGCCGAATTCTTGCGCAGAAATCCCACCTTCAACATCTCTCAACAAAATATTGTCGACAGGAACAACGTCATCGTTAGGAAACGCTACCTCACAGATCTTCAACTACAGGAAGTTAAGAAAGAAGTCGGCCAGATTCTATACCAACAAGAGAAGTTCCAAAATCGACCGGAAGTAAGTGCGGAAGAAGAAATTCAGCTACCGCAAAGACTTATTGCACCAACGTCGCCGCCGTCTAAATCAGAAGGAAGGATTGGTGATGTACACCTACCGAGAAGCCAGCATGAAGAAGGACGAGAACGATTTTTACAACTAGTGACCCACTATGAACTCCTGAATCCAATAAAAGAATGCCTAAATTCTGGAATGTAAACAAAGCACGTGACATAATATCCAGTGCCAACAGTATTTTTCAACAATATTTGAATGGCA
This sequence comes from Aromia moschata, assembly GCA_029963805.1. NCBI lineage: Eukaryota > Metazoa > Arthropoda > Insecta > Coleoptera > Cerambycidae > Aromia > Aromia moschata. The sequence continues at coordinate 17,858 of JAPWTK010000917.1, forward strand.
CAAATGATCTACAAAAGGCACATTTGTGTGTGTATTGTGCATCAGCACTCATCTTTGAATTGAATGGACAGCAAGTATACTCGTAACATAAAGCTGACGCTGATGTCCTCAGTGAATTTCTAAGAATAAAGAGGACCAAAAACTGGAAAACACCAAGACCCAATGGAATATACCATTTCTGGCTGAAGCACTTACCTGCATCTCATGATATTCTGGCAAAGTGTTTCACGGAGGCGATCAACGATCCGCATGTTTTACCTGAATTTCTGATGACAGGTAACATGTTCATGCTCTTCAAAAATGGTGATGCTGCACAACCGAAGAACTACAGACCCATCACGTGTCTGTCCACAATATACAGGGTGAGTCAGAAAGAATGGGACAAGACTAAACTGGGAATACTAGACACCAAAATATTATGATTGAGCTCAACATGCCTTATACCAATGTCGCTGGTTTAAGAGATACAGCATGTTCAAAGTTTCAATATTATTCTGAAATGTCTCAATAACTCAGAAAGTTTTGATAGTATAAATCTGAAAATTGGTAGTTTTATGTTTTTTGGTCTTATTTTGACGTTGCTCCTAGAGGGCGCTAGTTTCACAGTATTATTTTGGTAAATTAAAACATATTTTTTTATCTGTTGAGTCATGCGTAAAACAGATGAGAGTTAGAGATGCGAGAATCTAAAAGAACGCTCAATTCTACTGAGAAAAGGTACTCTTGTTTAGGTCGTCTAAATCTATTGGTTTTTAAGTTATTTGCATTTAAAAGGTTAAATGTATTTTGTTGATTTTTTTCAGGCGCTGATGTTGCTATATTTATATTTTTCTAAGTAGGCTTGTGTCAACATTTGTCAAATTTACATATCATTAAATTATTTCGCTATTTTTGCGTGAGTGTTGATTATTATGTGTGTAAGAAGACTAGCTAGTAATCAAAAAATGCGTGTGAACATTTGATGTGTAATTTCTAATTTTGTCATTGGACTTTTTTAATTGCCACCCAATCTAACTGGACCTCAATACTTAAACTTTCTTCAACATAATTTAAACGAACTCCTAGAAGATGCACCACTCACATTATGAGAACACATGTGGTTTATGCACGACGGAGCGCCACCACATCTTTCCTTGCCAGTACGCCAATATTTACATGAACATTTTCCTCATCGGTGGATTGGCCGTGGAAGTGAATTTGTTTGGCCACCGAGAAGCCCAGACATAAACCCTCTCGACTTCTTTATGTTCAGGATTTGCGGCAGAGCATACAAGAACCCCCGAATACATTTAAAAATAATAGGGAAATTGTGTTTATCATTCAGACACATTAGAGAACAAGAAGGTGTATTTTAAAATGTATTGACGTAGGTGGTTTCCAACATTTCACACACTCCACTTCCAACACTTCCAACATTTGATTTTCATTATCACTTACCAATAATTGTTATTGTTAGTTACTGTTGCTTTGATTGCTTCTCCGTATCTTTTCATATTTCAAGAATAAAAAAATCATAACAAACTACATTGAACGCTTTAAATGCAAATAACTAAAAAAACGATAGATTTAGACGACCTAAACGAGAGTAGCTTTTCTCTGTAGAATTGAGCGTTCTTTTAGATTCTCGACTTGTTTTACGCATTTCTCAACAGATAAAAAAATATGTTTTAATTTACCGAAATAATACGGTGAAACTAGCGCCTTCTAGGAGCAACGTCAAAATAAGCTTAAAATTCGTAATTCTCACACCAAAAACATAAAACTACCAATTTTCATATTTATACTAACAAAACTTTGTTAATTATTGAGAAATTTCAGAATAAAATTTAAACTTTGAACACGCTGTATCTCTTAAACTAGCGACATTGGTATAAGGCATGTTGAGCTCAATCATAATATTTTGGTGTCTAGTATCTCCAGTTTAGTCTTCTTTCTGACTCACCCTGTATACGCTATTCACGTCCATCATAAATGAAAAAAATTATCGTCACTGCTTGGAAAACAACATCTTTGAGGAAGAACAAAAGGGATGCATCAGAGACGCAAAGGGTTTTAAACATCAACTGACAATTGACGCTGTGGTACTGAAACAAGCCCAAGTAAAACGAAGAAACCTGCATATGTGTTACATCGACTACAGCAAGGCTCGGTACCACACGATTGGCTACTTAAAGTCCTGGAAATTTACAAAGTCTGCCCTCGGATAAAAGCTCTTCTCCAACATCTTATGCACTCATGGAAAACAAACATTTGGGTCTCTAGATGGAACACAGGTCAAGTTGAGATCAAGAAACGAATTTTCCAAGGTGATTCACTCTCACTGATTTGGTTCTGTCTGGCACTCAAGCCATTATCTACACTACTGAATAAGACAACAGCTGGGTACAAGATCAACATAAGAAACCGAGCAACACTCACTCACCTGCTGTACATGGATGAAAACTATTCAGTGGGTCCAAAAGGCAAAACTCCAAGGCCTCATTAAAACTCCTAGGACCTTCAGCGACGACATCAGAATGTCCTTTGGCCTGGATAAATGCGCCACACTGAGTATTGTGAAGGGAGCACTACATAACAACCCAGAGGTGTATACCGACATTCATCAACTGCCACCGGAAGAGCAACACCTGGGAATGTGTCAAGATAACAATATCAACCTTACACAACTAAAGAAAGAATTCCAAGAGAAATATAAGAACCGCGTGACAAAGTTGCTGAATACGCTTTTATTGGGAGGCAATCTTATCAAAGCCATCAACTCGTGCGCTGTTCCAGTGCTGACATACCCTTTTGGAATCGTTAAGTGGTCTGTTACTGATCTTGATGAGCTCGATCGACTTACCATGCGGCTTGACCAAGAAACTTCCCTATGAAGAAAACTGCAACAGGGTCCCGTAATAACAGCGATAGCAAGAGAAGGCAGTGGATTCACGACTTTGAGCCTAGGATGCGAACTTCTTCCAATCAACATACCAACAGAAGAGGAGCTCCACACACAGTGGATTTAACATGCTTTACAGGGCCGTTTTCCAAAAAATGCTACAGCCAGATCACATCGACAAAGATAATTCATTAAAATGGCTTATCAAGGGCTATCTGTACCCCGAAACCAAAGTCTTCTTGACTGCCATTCAGGACAGGGTTATAAAAACAAGAAATTACCAGAAGCATATCCTGAGAGACGACGTCGAAGACATATGTAGTAAATGTGGATCTAAAGGCGAAACTATAGAACACAACCAACTTGCAAAAATGGTCCACCAACAACTGGCACTCGAGTATGGCCTGCTTAGCGACAGCTCCGCCATACTACAAATAGGAAGTAGCAGTGGATATACCCTGTGGAGTGCGTGAACCGCACATGTAAAATACACAATGCAAGAATATTGGTGACATAAAGTCTTTCCTGCTTTTATCATATATGATGCTGCACAGTCAACATTACTAACACTTTATCGAAATTATCTTGATTTGGTAGAATCAAGTTAGGTTGAATCGGAAGTAGCAGTGATATACTGGGATATGCTAATCATCACCGACCGAACAGTGGACTTCAATCTACCAGATATTGTGCTGCTCAACAAGGAACAACGAAGAGGGATCATCATAGACATCGCAGTGCCACTTACCCACAACATTCAGAGGACTAAACGGGAGAAGATTGCGAAATACAAAAATCTGTCAATCCAGCTGAAGCGCCTATGGAAACTGGAGAAGGTGGAGACGTACGCCCAAGTAATATCGGCAGAAATAGTGACGTCAACCTAATCGCGACATTAGGACTGTCTTATAATATTATTAGAAATGGCCAGGAAGGCAGTTATGCTACAAATATGCCATACTTTAAGAAAGGCTTTGGGACAGGATGAACTTCCTCCCCTCGCATGAGCCTAATTTCTTATGGAGGCGGGGATGAGATACTAAGCCATCGGTCTGCAGAAGGAATGGGTGAATGTTTCCCAGCGATGAGAAGAGTGACTATATGTACTAAAGTCAACGAAATAATAATATAATAACAATAACGAGGTGCCGACGCATATAACGTGAGTGCACCATGGATTGAGGAAATTGAATCAAAAAATGAACATCTGAATCAAATCACTGTCGAAAGCATCACGAATGAGGGTGTAGCCTTGGAAATTAAAAGGACCAAAAACTAAACCTAATGGAATACACAATTTCTGGCTGAAGCTCACGTTACATTGGCAACGTGTTACAAATCTGCTCGCGATTCATATCGATTTCCAATCCGCATACTTTCTCTGCATTCCTGATGTCAGGCAACACACACATTCTTTTCAAAAAGGAAAATGCTAAAAGTTATTCACGTCCATCATAAACGAAAAAATTTACCAGCGCTGCTTCGAAAACAGCATTTTTGAAGAAGAACAAAATATATGTATCAGAGATGCAGCGAGCTGTAAACATCAACAAGCCCAGGTAAAAGGGATAAACCTCCATAAACAAGAGTACCTTTTCTCTTTAGAAGGTAATTTGTAACGTAATTTTAACGGAATAACAAATTATTTTAATTAGATTACGTCTTTTTGTTCAGCTAACTTTGATGACATTTTTTTTTGGTGGCTCGATAAAATCTATAAACCTATCCTATCTTGTCTGTCGAAACCTATTCGATTGTTGAAATAGCTCAATGGGTTAGCTATCAAATGAGCTTGTTACAAAAATAGGTTCAAATAGTGCATTAAGATGCTGGTTAAAATAGATCAGAACAAAATAACACACCGGTTTCAAATAACTAGATGCATACATTAATAATGTAAATCAAAACATGGAGATGCCTTATTTCAATTAGTGTATTTTACATCTACTAACTTAAAAAAATGTACAAACCTTCTGACTTTCAACTTTCCTCTCTTAACTTATAATTTACTTCAAAACATTTTCTACTATTTGCATGAATATTTTGTTTACATAATTAGTAGTAATACATAACTACCTACTAACCCAAGTCCGAAGCCAAGCTAAAGCCAAGCCAAGTTCAATTGTACCAATAATTGTTGTAACTATTAGTAAGAGGATCCGCACTATCTAAACGGCCTTCACCCATCTGTTAAATGGATGAAAAGCTCAACTTCGTTGTATTTAAAATCCTTTTTTACGAAACGCTAACTTCAATGAATAATTTGAATTTGAATCAATTGAAGTGATTTCAAAGCGATTAAACAAAAACAATTTTTAATATGCTTTTTTGGTTCCTACAGTGGACCTATATATAGCATATACCTTTTTGGCATTAGGCACGCGATAAATTGTAATGCTACATATATGATACTATATTATATTAATATTTAATATATTAAATATTTATCGTTGTTTTCTCAACTCTAATGACAAAATAATTTGCTCCAAAATAATGTTTAGTATTTACTAATGTATCGCTATCCTTCTCTGTTGCATGAATAAATAGCATGCGCGCTGTCTTTCATCTGGCGGTCACGTCGCGCGCAGCTGTAATGTTGCGTCCTCTTCTATCGCACGGGATAGTTAGCTCGGACCTCTTTGTCACAAGTTTCCTCTCGCATAAAATTTTCACCTTTCACCTTTCACCTTTCAAAACTCGACAACCGTCATTCAGGCCAGATTTTTTACAGACAACCCTACATCACCGTGTTCGTAATTAAATAGCGCTTATTTTGATATAAGATTTATTTATTAAACAAATAGGTGAAAATAACTAATAGCGATTTACCTGTTTATACCTGCCAACCCAGTAGTTACGCCAGGAAAAAATAGACAACCCAACGTTTGTATATTCTATAGGCTTCATACTTTCGGTTGGTATTAAATTTTTTCGTTAAACTCATGAGTGCAATATTTAATAAAAAAGTCATTTTTCAATTTTTAATTAATCATAGTCTGGCCAGGAATTTTTTAGCCAACCCACCCGAGATATATTTTCTAATATTTTAAATTTGATATAAAGTACTTTTCATCCATTTAACAGATAGGTGAAAGTCGTTTCTAGTGCGGATCTAGATAGGTAAATGTACAAACAGATAACTTGGAAAATCAACGAAGTAATCTTCAAATATATTACGTGTCAATGCGTTATACAGTGCATCCCAGAACGACTGGATAACTCTTCATGGAGGTATTTTCAAGAGAATCATTCAATACAAGGTACGTACCAGGTGGTGACCTTCACAGTGACCCCGAGAGTAAATTTAGAGGTCATTTCAAGTTCTCCTCTATAATTTTAAATGGAAACCCCAAGTTGATTAATAGGATCCAAATTGGGTCAAACGTCATTCAGAAATAAAAAAGTCAAGCAAAGTATGGTGGTGATCTTACTTTTGACCGCAGTGTCAAATTTGAGGTCATTTTAAGGTCAACTTATAAATTTGAAACGGAAACTCCATTTTTTATTTTGGGAATGGAAGAGCACATCTTTCATCTATACATTACTGCATACATACATATAGGTACATAGTCTGCATCTGAATTTAGTCACTGGGTCAAAGTGACTTATGTAGCCATTCAAAAATCTAACTACTCAATGTAATGCATCAAGGTATATGCGTTTTCTGCGAAAATAGTTTTGACACAACAGACTCTAAACAATTTTACTGCACTTTTAAGGATCTAGGCCAAGTGGGTCACCTTCACTTTGGTGACCAAAAATTATGAACCAAAAAACTCTTTCACAGTGAATTACACTGGCTCTTTTTGTTTGATGTTTAATGACGTTCAGGCGTCACTTTGACCCAATGAATAAATACTAATCCAAACGTAAAAGTTTTCCCTCTTTCCATTTCCGAAATAAAAAATAGATGTTTCTATTTTGTTTCTATTAATTTTTGAATTAACTTTAAAATAACCTCTAAATTTGACTTTGAGGTCAAGTCAAATTTACCATTTAGTACCTTGCTTTCCACCTTGATTCTATAACATCTAGAACATTTTCCTAGAAAATTCTTTCATATCTGCAGAGCAGTGTGACGCATACTGTCAATGCATTACACTGACTTTTTGCTTGATCAGTGAATTACCGCCATGGGTCGTTTTAACCCAATATATATGCAGATGTAAAATCTTTCGCTCTCTCCATTCCCAAATTAAAAAGAAGAATTCCATTCAAAAATTTTAGTTAACCTTGAAATCACTTCTTTAAAAATGCTTGCCTGTAAAATTATCCGACCATTCCAAAACTTTTATAACACACTATAACATGACATAGCAAACGCCGCTTTATACCTAATGTAAGATTTAATTAATAAAATGATTAACCTCTTATTACTTTACATGAGAGGAAGAATTTACTCTACCGACTATTGTTTGAATCTCAAGCGTTAGCAAGGAATGTATAAGGTAAACTAAATCCGTACTTCCTGAAAAGACGTAAGGATTTACTTTACATACGAAGTGTAAAATAGTTTAACTCTTATTTTTTCAGTATCGATACATTCCATTATCTGTTGACGTCTATTTTGATGTATCTTCTTGATGATTTTCGTCTTAATTGAATGTAGGTAGGTACCATGTGTGCTACTTCGAACCCAGATGCAATATCTACGGGATATATACATACACACCTATTAATGCAATAAATTTGAGTCGACAATAAACTGATCTGAGTGATCTGTAACAGTAATATATGTACAGTGAATATCTAAAACTCGAATGAGTGTAATGAATTCACGATAGATAATTACTCAAGTGAACTAAATAAAAATAGATGCTCCGTTTTATATTGATTCTTCATTATAGTGAATAATAAGCAATTTAAAACATTTTCAAATTTGCTTGTTGCACCTTACTGATGTGAAAACAAAGTATAATTGCAATGATAATAGTCTTACCGGACATTAGCAAGAGTATGCCTCCTATTCCTGAGATATCGATTGTGATGTTTTTGAAGGTCTGCGATGGATCCCTGTTCCGCCTGCATTTTACTTCCAGGCGAAGGGGCCGTATTCGAACCTTCACTTGAAGTTGTGCTGGCGACTGAGGACCGCACACGTTGACTTTTTCTATTCCTAATTTTCACTGAAAGCGTAGGCGAAGGCGACTGAACATTCCTCCGCTTTTTAAAACTGAGTCTTCGACCTAGAGGCTGTACAGAAGCCTGCTCTTCGTCATCCTCTTCAATGAGGAAATCCGAATCCTCTTCTGCAATATCTTGTAAATGTGGAGAGAGCTGTCGGGGTCTGGGGGGGCTCTCTAGAGGAGGGACTGCTGGTGGGGATGGGGAATCGGCTTGCCTTCGGGCGCACCGCACCAAGGCAAGCAGCACTTCCAGGCCCCGACCAGTGTGACGATTTGTACTCTCCCTCACTAAAATAACATGATGTCACCTGTTGCCACTCGTTGAGTGAAGGGGGATGGTGAATTAGTTAGAAAGATTACAAGATAGAGACCGTATCAATTATTAGGTATATATTGATTGTCACCAGATGGATTTTCCCACTATATTTAAATTATGTATAAATGATAAGGCAGGTAAAAATGATATTGCGTTACCTACTAGTAAACCGTCACGTGTTCCGGAATCAAACTAAATCAAAACATACTTTATTTTTTTTATGGTTATTTAGAAGTAGTGGTATTCTGCAGAGTATTCTGATTCATACTAACATTGATTTAATTGACTACTGAAGAATATTCAAGGTATTATGAACGAACCGATGTACGAAGCACAAACCGAACTTCATTTTGGCAAATCACTATTTTTATTATTATGTTAGCCTTACGTAGCGATATGGGAAATAATATTACACACACACTACAATAACATCCAGTACACTAATAAACAAAATAATAACAACACCAAAACAACCTTGTCTCTTTTAAGGTTAGGGCATTTTGTTCCCGTCCGGAATAAATGTAACGAACGAAAAATTAATGGTATTTCTCTCTTTACCGGTCACATATTAGATTTATTATCGCGCGCCTTGTCTTAATAAATACATGTCTAATTTTAGCGAGTAATGTTGATTAAAGAGTGTAAATTGCTCGGCCACACGCTGCCTCGAACAGCTGGGCTGGTACTAAACGACGCCGCTAGTGGCGCTTCCCTTTTTACAACACGACCTGACGCCTCAGTAAGAGAGGGATGTCTACCGTCTACCCGTTAAAGGATGCTGTTTAGGGTTATTCCTAGCTGCACAATTGTGTCATTTACTGCATACTGCACATGGTCATGATTTTACACAGTGGCACTCTATTAATGAAAACAGCATAATTAATCGGTCCATTTGCTTGAATATAAATCAAATTGAAGAACAAATGCGCTAGTTCAGAATTACTAGCAACATCAAATCGCAATCCCTAAGTATAATTTCTTGTAAGATGCACAGATCACATTAAAAAGGTACCGACGAAAATTATGTATTTTTATTTGCGTACCTATTACAGGAATTAGGTTAATATAATCGTTTTTAAAATATGCTACTATTAAACTACTATTAAAGCACGCTCATGTAATTAGGAATATTCTTAAAATGAAACAGATGGATAGCCGTTAACTCTTTGAACAACCTAGCGCCACTAGCGCATTCACCAAATGTTTCATTCAAATAAGAATGTAAATATTTTATATTAATATAGGTAAAGACATTACGAAATAGACCTGAATAAGATAAATAAAATAAGAATATATGTATATATATATATATATATACATATATTCAGTGTCAACTGGGGCACCTGAATGTTCAAAAATGTAAGCAACGAAAAAAAAAATAAAGGTGGCATTTTCTTCGTTGAAGAGGAAGCTTTCAAATGCAACGTGGCCCTTGAAAAAAAAAACAAGATGATATTTAAAAAAATTGATTGGGAAGCAAAATAAATGCTCAAAATTGCTCAAAAAATGTGCATTAAAGAAAAATCAACCTCTGCACTTGACAAAAATAATGATAATATTTTGACTTCAACAGCCTTGTTTGATTTGACAAGAGCGGAATCAAAAATAAAAAAGTTATGGGCTTTGATCGTTATAACCTATGTTAAGTTTAAAGTTGTTAGGTTTGGGACTTGACGCCTTAGGCTATGTTCAGTTTAAAGTTTTTAGGTATGGGGTTTGACGCTTAAGACTATTTTCGTCAGAAGAGATATACTTAGTTAAAAACAGTCTAAAAATCAATTTTGGTTCTTTTTCCGGTTAATTATCCCTCAACATTGACATTTTATGACGAATCGAAAGGCCCAGAGTAAATTTCGCCACCGTGTTTAGCATATCAAAATACATATGTCGAAAATGATGTGTCTGACCTTTAAACTCGGATTTTATTGAAATTCATTAAAATTTCCGTTTTACGCACCAAATTGAGACCGCCATATTGGAATAATACAAAACATTGTTTGCAGGAATAATTAGTTACTGAATAATACATTTTTACAGGATTTTGAAGTACTTGTAACTTAATTTTGCTTCCCAATCAAATTTTTTAAATATAATCTCCGGATTTTATCGTTCTGACTGCTACATTGAGCCGTCATTTTGTTTTTTTTTTTTTTTTTAAGGGCCACGTTGCATTTGAAAGTTTACGCTTCAACGAAGTATATATATATTAGGGTGGCCGAAAGAAGTATATATATATATTAGGGTGGCCCAAAAAAATCGTCAAAAATTGAATTTTTGACGATTTATAATGTTTATTTTTTTTCCTCGTCATGTTATTCTTTTTTATGTTGAAAAACGTCGATTCTGAAAATTTTAAATCAATATTTTAATTTCTAAAGGTCACTCATAATTTTTTTACTTTTCAAAGTAGTCTCTAAATATATTAACGAACTATTTTTTTTTATTGAATTTGACATACAAAAGAATAGAAATAAAACACGAGACACTTAAAAATTTTATAAAAATTAAATAAATTACAATTTTTTAAATATTTGGTACTTACAATGTGGTAGTCAATTTTGTCTCGAGAAATTTTTTCAGTGTCTCGTGTTGTATTTATTTTCTTTTGTACGTCAAATTCAATAAAAAAAAAATTAGTTCGTTAATATTTATATTTAGAGATTGCTCGGAAACATTTTAGGTACACTACTTTGAAAAGTAAAAAAAGTATGAGTGACCTTTTAGAAATTAAAATATTGATTTAAAATTTTCCGAATCGACATGTTTTTCAACCTAAAAAATAATACCATGACGAGGAAAAAAATAAATAAATAAAAAATTCAATTTTTGACGATTTTGTAAATTTTTAAAAAATCCTGAGCAACCTCTAAAAAAATTGTTTTTGAGCTGATTTTTTAAGGGGGCTTTTATAACATAATATATTTTCACACGAGACAAGAAAACAAATATTCCATTGTTTTGGGCCACCCTAATATACAATAATATGTATGTGATGCAACCTGTGAAAAGGTACCAGATGTCGGAAAAACCGTTTTCGGGTGGGGGTCATATTTCAATAGAGCATAAATTTCGCTTCATTTAAAAAAATGAAGTCTCTAGCGTTAATATAGCTCGAACTGAAAGCAGGTAAAATTTCAATTTTGAGAAAAACACATTTAAAGTTTTGGAACAGAACTGTACACGAAAAATCGATATCGCATCTTCTATTGCTCTACATGGTTGGCTGTCCATGGTTGGCAGATATGTCTAGCACCTATATCCGTTTATATCCGGAATTCGTATTTTTCGACTTGAAACTGCGTTTTGGGCTGTAGCGCAAAATTCACTTTTCCGACATCTGGGACCTTTTCACAGGTTGCATCACATACGAGTATACAGTGCGCGACTAAAGTATGGAATAAATTCAGTAAATGTGACAAAAATTTTTTGGAAAAAATCCTCGAACAGGTCGATTTCGTTGAATAAAAACACACATTTTTGAGGGAAAGTCTATTTTCAGATGTCATTTGTTTTTGAGTAATGACATCATCAACTTATTTTTCAAATAGCAACCCCCCATTTTTTTAATTTAATTTGAGAGACCCTTTCATTGTCGATTTAACGGTATGAAAATGTTGCCACCTTACATAACAAAATTGTTGAGTAAATGACAATTGAATGTTACAAAATGAAAAATATATTTTTCACAATAAATAAACGAAAATGTCTTTAATAAGCAAATACAATTTTAAATTAAGTGTTCGAAATGCCGTCCATCAACTTCTTGGCAATATGCAAGCTTGTGTACAAATTCTTCTTGTACATTCTGAATGACTTCCGGGGTAATGGAATCCCATTTCATCTCTAATGCTATCTCGTAGTTGGGCTAAATTGTATGGTCTTATGCAGTAAATTTTTGATTTCAAATAACCCCATAAAAAATAATCAAGTGGTGTAAGATCTGGGGATCTCGCGGGCCATTCTATCGGTCCGCGTCTGCCAACTAGATCATTTTGCGAGATCTTCAGATATCTTTCTCCTGTGAGAGTTTCTTCAAAGAAGAAAGGCCCTATTATTCTGTTTGCGGCTATTCCGGCCCACACATTTAATTTCTGCGGATGTTGAGTATGTGCTTCGATGATCCAATGAGGATTCGTCCGACTCCAATACCTGCAATTTTGACAGTTCACTGTGCCGTTTAGACAAAATGTGGCTTCATCGGAAAAAAGTGTTTGCTGGTGTAAATTTGGATTTGTTTGACAAAGATTTCATTTCATTTATCAAAGATCATTGTTTTATAGAATTGTAGTCGTCAATCGGGGTCGTCTTCGTTGAGTTCTTGCACAAGATGAAATTTGTAGGGATGATAGTTTTCTTTCCTCAGGATACGTAGATTGAGTGATCAGGTTATCTGGATATTTTACATTAAATAAATTGCATACCTCCTGCTGAGTTCTGGTCTTATTTCTACATCCGATGAAAATCAAAATTGCAATTCTTTGTGTCACAGTTAAATGTGCACAGTGTGATATTAAATTCGGAATTTTTATAAATACTAACATGTTACATTAACTTTTCCCACAATTTAATGACAAATCTTCTGATTAACTGATAGTAAAACCCATGGATACGTCAAAAAACTTAATCTGATAATTTGTTTTGCTTAGCAATGTACTTTTTTGTTATGTTTTATTTGTGTTCATTTTTTTGTTCAGTGCGGTTGCTTCTTATCTGTCATCTCACTTCTGTTTGTCCTTTTTCATAACTGGTCGATGTCGGCTTTACACACACGGTATACAGGGTGAGTCACAAAGAATGGGCCAACACTAAACTCGAGATACTAGACACCAAAAAATGATGACATGCTTTGTACCAATGTCGCTGATTTAAGAGATACAGAGTGTTCAAAGCTTAATTTTTATTCCGAAATTTTTCAATAATTAAGAAAGTTTTGATAGTATAAATCTGAAAATTGGTTTTTGGTGTGAGAATTACGAATTTTAGGCTTATTTTGACATTGCTTCTGGAGGGAGCTGGTTTCGCCGTATTATTTAGGTGAATTGAAACATTTTTTTTATCTGTTGAGCCACGCATAAAACAAATCGAGAATCTATAAGAACGCGCAATTCCACAGAGAAAAGGTACTCTTGTTTAGTCGTCTAACTCTATCAGTTGTATTTGCATCTAAAGGGTTCAATGTATTTGTTATTATTTTTTATAGATAGGAGCAACCAAAGCAACAGTAAATAACAATAACAAATTTTGTTAATAGTGATATTGACAAACTTCAAATCAAATGTAGGAAGTGTCCACCACCTACATCGATACATTTTAAAATACACCTACTTAAATGTTTTTGAATGTTAAACAAAATGTTTCTATTATATTGAAATGTATTGGCGGCTTGTATTCTCTGCCACAACTCCTGAAGAGAATTAACTTCTTCCTGATGAACTAAATCCTTAAAATTTGACCGTACAGCAGTGGCGGTGCGTGATATTTCAGTTAGCCATATCTTGAAAACGACGCATGGGACCCACTTCACTTTTTAGGTGATGACTATACACCTCTTACAGAAAGTATTTATAGTGAAAAAATCGTCAGCAAAGTTTGCGAAAAAAATTTTCAAAAACACTGGAGCACTCCCTGGGTTCTCAGTAACGCTCTGTGGGATATTTGCAGTATATTTTTTTTTCATAATCTAGAAACAAATATAAGGAGACGTTTTTCGATTTGTTGCAAAATATTTTTTTTTTTCAAAAAGTTATGGCCATTTTAATTTTAATTTTATAGGAACATTTTGTTTCCCAAAATTAAAATGTCCATAACTTTTTGAAACAAAAATATTTTTATTAATATTTGTTTCTAGATTATGAAAAAAAAATATACTGCAAATATTCCACAGAGCGTTACTGAGAACCCAGGGAGTGCTCCAGTGTTTTTTGAAAATTTTTTCGCAAACTTTACTGACGGTTTTTTCACTATAAATCCTTTCTGTAAGAGGTGTATAGTCATCACCTAAAAAGTGAAGTGGGTCCTATGCGTCGTTTTCAAGATATGGCTAACTGATATATCACGCACCGCCACTGCCGTACAGAGAAGTCCAGAGGGTTTGATTTGGACTTCTCGGTGGCGAAACAAATTCAATTCCACGTCCCATCCACCGATGGCGAAAATGTTCATGCAAATATTGGTGTACTGGCAAGGCAAAATGTAGTGGCGTTCCATATTGAATAAACTACGTTTTCTCTTAATGCGGGTGGTACATCTTCTAGGAGCTCGTTTAAATGATGTTGAGGACAGTTTAAGTACCGAGGTCCAGTTATATTGGGTAGCAATTTAAAAGGTCCAATGACAAAATTAGAAATTACCTTAAACTCACGTTGAGAAGGTCTTTCTTTTTACAGGACGTGGAGTCTCAGAATTCCACAAATGATTGTTCCTCCAATTAAAAACTCCCCTCTAGTAACTGTCGTCTCATCGGTAAATAAAATCTAATTAAAAAAATCTGGGTTTTCGGTTTGCATATTTTGTAGAAACTGAGCAAATTGTAGGCGATCTGGTAAATTTTGAGGCAATAACTGCTGAACCGTAATATAATCATATGGATGGAACATTTCTGTTTACAAAATTCTACAAATAGACGATTGGCTTGGCCCCGTTATCGCACTTAACCAACGAGTATTCAGAACATAGATTTTCCGAAACACGAAATAAAATTGCATCTTCATCCACTGTGATAGTTTTTGGAATACCATGGTTACTTTTTGGGGTGATTGTAAAGATTCTGCAATGATCTGTTTATGATTAGGTCATTAGCCTCATGTCCGTTAAAATTTGCCTGAGCAAAAATACAAATCATATAACGCATCTCATTGTTAGAAAAATTATTGTCATTGCATTTTTTTATTACTAGCTAGTCCTCTTGCACAAATAATAATCTAATAATTTAATGGTATGTAAATTTAGCAAATGTTGACACAAGCCTACTTAGAAAAAATATAGCAACATCAGCGCCTAAAAAATCAACAAAACACATTAAATCTTTTAAATGCAAATAATTTATAAACCGATAGATTTTGACGACCTAAACAAATGTACCTTTTCTCTGTAGAATTGAGCGTTCTTTTAGATTCTCAACTTGTTTTACACATGACTCAACAGAAAGAAAATATGTTTCAATTTACCTAAATAATACGGTGAAACTAGCGCCCTCTAGGAGATACGACAAAATAAGCTTAATATTCGTAATTCTCGCACCAAAAAACATAAAATCATCTCTATGTATCTCTTAAACCAGCGACATTGGTATAAGGCATGTTGAGCTCAATCGTAATAGTTTGATGTACCTATAGTATCTCCAGTTTAATGTTTGTCCACACTTTTATAGCAGAACACATACTTTTACATATAACATTTAAAGAACAACATAGCGCCACTAGCGCATTCACCAAATATTTCATTCAAATAAGAATGCAAATATTTTATAATAACATCACATATACAGTGTGTCCCAAAAAGTTCGAAACAGTCCCGCAGAATCGAAAACAATTCGCATCACAAACCGCCATCAATCAGTCAAAACTACGTCGACATTCTTCTACAGGGTGTTTCACAAATCAGAAAAAACTGTTTCGGTTAAATGGCAACACCGCATAATTCGCATCTAATCAAAAAATGTTATTAAGAAAAGTTGTTCAGAATGCCGAAATATGGGGGTGTACGAAAAATCAGCGCGATACTCAAATGTTTGCAATTTAACGCTGCTTGCCCAAAAAGTTGGAAACAGGCCCGCAGTCAAAACTATTGGTATTTTCCAAAAAAGTTTCCTACAAAAAACATTCGCACCATAAACCGCCATCGGCCAGTCAAAACGACGTCGACATTCCTCTCGGCCTGTTCCCAACTTTTTGGGCCAGCAGCGTTAATTCGTAAACATTTGACTATCGCGTCGATTTTTCGTATATCGCCATATTTCGGCATTCTGAACAACTTTTCTTAATAACTTTTTTTTGATTAGATGCGAATTAAGCGGTGTTGCCATTTAACCGAAACAGTTTTTTGTGATTTGTGAAACATTCTGTAGAAGAATGTCGACGTCGTTTAGACTGGTCGATGGCGGTTTGTGATGCGAATGTTTTTTGTAGGAAACTTTTTTTTGAAATACTAATAGTTTCGATTCTGCGGGATTGTTTCCATCTTTTTGGGACACACTGTATGTAGGTAAAGAGATTAGGAAAAAGAACTGAGGTATGAAACAACAATATTAAAAAATGGAATAGCTACACAGTTACTTAGTTTAATCAGTGCGTAGTTATTTCATTAGTCAGTTCGTCATTTTTAAATTCCCTATTTAATTTAAGTACCTCAAAAAAAAAACTACCTTTCAGGCAAATGATGAAGGCAGTAAGTAAATTTTTACTAGATAAAGGTTATGCACAATAGACGAATACGTATATATGTAGGTCTGTTAGTAGTGTGTTTAGGATTTAAGTGTATTAGTTTTTTTTTTATTAAATGTGCAGTACTCTTTCCTCTTGTTTATATTTATGTATAATGTACGTTTAGTGGAGTGGGTACTGGAACCTTCGGCGTGAAAAAAAAAAAAAAAAAAAAAAAATTCCCCCTTTTCCCGGGGGGTTTTTTTTTTTTTTTTTACGTATTAGTGATAAATTTATTTATATATGGGACACTCCACGCCAACTTCGCCACTAAAAAAATAGATTTCTCTGAAACTTTGTATATATGTAAGTAGTAAGTGATAAGAAAAATTGATACCTAACATTTTAGAGCTCAAGTCACATTACGCTCTCGTCACGAGCGGTCACAAAATTAGAGCTTTTTAGAAAATCTTAAATTCGCGACTGTTGTAGGCAAATGAGCGCGAATGAAAAAAATTTGAAAAAAATAGTAAAAACATCGCATTCGTCCCGTAGATTGCGATAAAAATACTTTTGAATTAATTAAGGGTCATTTTCACCCTTTTTTCAGAGGGTTAAAACTTTAAAATCGAAATTTGAAAAAGTAGGACTTCTTAAAAAAAATTTTTTGTTTAAAACAAAGCTTGACAACTTTACTTTCGGATGGCTTTTGTCCCAGGATGGGATGTGTAACGGTATGTCTGCTAGAAGGCTCGAAAGGTGAAAATTTACCATTTTTACGTTATATTGTCTTCGTACGTAAAAAAAAAAGAAAATATATGAAAACCATATTATTAGGTTTTTAGGGTCGCTGATTACGAATCTGGTGTCCGATTTAGAAAATTCCTTTGGCCCATATAACAAAAAATATGATGAATTTCAAAATTTTAAAAAATACCACGGTATTCTACACAAAATTTGGAATAAAAAAAGGTCTCTTGCATTTTTTCAGTTTAATGCGCATTTTTTAGAGTAAAAAAAATCGAAAAATTTTTTAGAATTAAAAGTTTTTAAATTTGTTGCTTTAAAAATACGCCTTAAATTGAAAAATAGCATGAGACATTATTTACTCAAAATTCTGCGTAGAATACGATGGTATTTTTTAAGTTCCGTGATTCGTCATATTTTTCATTGTGGGGCGTCATGGGACCCCATAAAAAAACAAATTTTTACTTTTAAAAAAATCGTCCCCTATTCTACGTTAAATTTTAAGCAAAAAAATGTATTTTGTAATTTTTTCATTAAATGCGTACCTTTTGAGTAAAACATTAATTAATCTCGATGAATTTTATAATAAGGCAAAACTTGAATATTTTTTTAGAAAAGCCTGAATAATTTTTTACAACAGACAGTTTTTACTTCAGATTCAACGTAGAATAAGGGAAAAATTTTTAAAAGCAAAAATTCGTTTTTATGGGTCCCAATGAGGCCCCACACTGAAAAATATGACGAATCACGGAATTTAAAAAATACCATCGTATTCTACGCAACATTTTGAGTAAATAATGTCTCATGCTATTTTTCAATTTAAGGCGTATTTTTAAAGCAACAAATTTAAAAACTTTTAATTATAAAACGAGTTTTTCCGTTTTTTACTCTAAAAAATGCGCATTAAATTGAAAACATGCAAGAGACCTTTTTTTACTCAAAATTTTGTGTAGAATGCCGTGGTATTTTTAAAATTTTGAAATTCATCATATTTTTTGTTATAGGGCCCCAGGGGCCACATTAAAAGCGAATTTTTTTAAATCGGATACCAGATTCGTAATCAGTGACCCTAAAAAACCTAAAAACATGGTTTTCATATATTTTCTTTTTTTTATGTACAAAGATATAACGTAAAAATGGTAAATTTTCACCTTTCGAGCCTTCTAGCGGTCATACCGTTGCTCATCCCATCCTGGGACAAAAGCCATCCGAAAGTAAAATCAAACTTTGTTTTAAGCAAAAATAAAAAAATTTTTTTTAGAAGCCATACTTTTCCAAATTTCGATTTTAAAGATTTAACCCTCTGAAAAAGGGATGAAAACTACCCTTAATGAATTCAAAAGTATTTTTATCGCAATATACGATAGAATCGGAAGAATGCTATGTTTTTACTATTTTTCCAAATTTGTTTCATTCACGCTCATTTGCCTACAACAGTCGCGAATTTAAGATTTTCTAAAAAAGCTCTGATTTTGTGACCGCTGTTGACGAGAGCGTAATGACTTGAGCTCTAAAATTTTAGGTAACAACTTTTCTTATCATATACTACTTACATACGAGCCCTAACATCTATATGTTCGGACAAACGCATTTTTTCAAAAAAAAATTATTCACTGCCATGCCGAAATTTACAGCCACGCTTTAAAAACCTAAAATATATAAAATTACATACATTTGCAAAATAATATTATGCTGAAAATTATTAATAGCTTAAATTTGTTATGAATTTATGGCCAAATATATGAAAATCTGGTAAAAATGCTGACAACTTAATGTACGGAAAATCGAGAAACCTGCCCAAAAAAATAAATAAAAACTTGTTGTTGCCGCGGTAACCATTAATTTCACAATTGAATGTGTCAGTCACGGGTGATTTCTGGTAGTTTTTGCGAATATTCGTTATTTTTAAATAAAAATGAGCCGTGGACGTGCGACTGATCAAAAATTGCGGCATCTCATTGTAAAAAAATACTGCAGTACTTCCCTTATTTGAGTGAAATATTTGGTGAATGCGCTAGTGGCGCTAGGTTGTTCTTTAATATTATACATAATATATGTAAAAGTAGGTGTCCTGTGGCAGTCCCATAAGTAATGAGTAGTATAAGTAGCTTATGTTAAGCTATGTACTTACTAGAGTCGAGAAATCGCAGACCCTAACAGAACAGTATTAAGGGAAAGTAAGTAGCAGTGACGGTCGGTGTAATTAAAAATGGTTGTATTTTTGTAACGAAACATGGAACCCACAACACTTTTAGGGAATGATTATTAAAAAGAAACCTACAAAAACTTAAAATGAAACTTTCAAAAAATGTCAGCTCGCCAGAAAATATTGGAAACGGCTTACAAAATATTTACGTAACATTTTTGTTCTTAAAAAGTCACCAAGTAAATACAAAGTCTTTTTAGCTTGTTACTTTTTCGAAATCTTGAGATCTACTAAAGTAATGGGAATTCTAATTTATATTTGATACCAATATTTCGCTTCTGATGTTTCATAACACATTTATGTTATAGTGTTTTATACGTATAAAAGTAATACGTTTTATAAGTATAAAAGTTACATACATGCTTACTTCACAAAAAATGTCGTCTGGTATAAAAAGTCGTACAGCAAAAAGTAAAAAAACTGACTGGACGTTTTCCACGAAACACCGAACTACTACCCTTTTCTCGACGCGCGTTTCGCAAACCAAGTTGGCATCTTCAGGAGAAGATCAAAACTAAATTCTAGTCTACACACTTGCACTATTTATACCAAATTTGTTGCCACGGTTCACTGAACCGTAACTGTCTTTGTTTATCAGAGCAAACAGTGGACTGGTGGGTATCGGACCGTTGCCCTTATTCATACTAAAAAAAAAAAAAAAAAAAAAAAGATTAAAAGATTAAATAAAATTTAAAGATTAAAACGTTTTAATTTTCCTGAAGATGCCAACTGTTGGCGAAACGCGTCGAGAAAAGTGTAGTAGTTCGGTGTTTCGTGGAAAACGTCCAGTTTTTTGTTTCTACGCCGAAGGTTCCAGTACCCAGTCCAGGACTTATTCATACTATTGTTACACTTATTTTCCCTAAAATTTCAGCATCCAACTGTCTACTGTTTGTTACATTTCTAATTAATTTTAAATTATTAGTTTTAAATTTAAGTTATATAAATAATTTAAAATTAATTAGAAATGTAACAAACAGTAGACAGTTGGATGCTTTTGAAAGTTTAGAAATCATTAAGTGTAACAATAGTATGAATAAGGACAACGGTCCGATACCCTCCAGTCCACTGTTTGCTCTGATAAACAAAGACAGTTACGGTTCAGTGAACCGTGGCAACAAATTTGGTATAAATAGTGCAAGTGTGTAGGCTAGAATTTAGTTTTAATCTTCTCCTGAAGATACCAACTTGGTTGGTGAAACACGCGTCGAGAAAAGTGTAGTAGTTCTGTGTTTCGTGGAAAACGTCCAGTTTTTTGTTTCTACGCCGAAGGTTCCAGTACCCACTCCAGCAAAAAGTAAGCAAACATAAGTTACTGAACATGTTTTTAAAATACCGTAATTTACTGAAGCTTTAAAACATGCCACTCTTTGTCCAACACCGTCGTACATTTTTTGATACGACATAATTGTATTATTTTGTCGAATTTTGAGTAAGGTAGAGTTGGGCACACTCAGACATTATTCGAGATAATTTTACGAAACAGAAGGAATGCCAATTTCGAAATATATGCTAGTAAATTATATAAGTTAGGAAACTGATATTGCTGATATTTCCGAATACCCCTATATTTTCGAACTAATAACGACCACTTTAAAGCGCTTTAAATCGCACAGATACCGCAGGAATTCGAATGAGGCGTCTTTATTAGTGATGAGAAGATTTGAGAATTTGATTTAAAAATCATTTATAACCCGATCATTGAAATAATCGCAAGCATCCGATTATGAATGTTGATTATTCGAATTATTATAATAATTCACTTGAAAATATAGGAAGCTTGGTTTTCATATATTTTTTTAAGTAATTCCATATGAATCTCTTTTTCCTACAAGGAGTACCAGGTTTCATTATTTCAAAGTATACTTATTTTAAAAGAGACATTACATCATCACCGCGTTTTCTTCCAAAAAAGAAAAATAACTTACATTGCTTAACATAATTTGTTGATTCACTCAAAGCCTATCCAGCAATTCAAATGCAACTCGGAGCCGTAATTCAGAATACGGGAGTAAGAAAACCGATTTTGACGATTATTTTAAAGAATGATTTTTAATTAATTTTGAATTATCCGATTATTGAAATCACTCATAACCGATAACGATTATTTAAAACATCCGATATGTACATCACTAGTCTTTATACTCTTATTCAACAAATTTTACTCGATAAGCATAAAAAACACTTGTTTTTTTTGTTGATGTATGCATATGTTTACTTTTTACAACCCCGTCATAAACAACTAGCGCCATCTGACACCTGAAGACGAAATATCCCACGGTTGGTAACAGTTAAGATATAATTTGAAAAGGTGTGTATAGGGTACCTATGTCAAAAAGCAAATGCAAGTACAAGGAATTGCAAAAAAGTGAGTTTGGAGTAGAAATATAGTGATTTATAAATCGACACTGAATTGTTGTACTTAACTATTAGTCAGTTTAGTTTAGCAGTGTCATATTAGGTGGAAAAAATATATATACCAAATTACGCATATTGAATAATCAAATATTTAATGACTTTTAAACATCAACAGGCATTATGTCACATTACGAGTGTTTCTGGTTATAATAATCCTGCCTCGTAACTCAACCATTGGTTCACCCTGTATATATTATTTTTAATTAACCTTGAACATGATTATTTTCTTGTAGATCTTAACAATTATTTAACGTAACGTAGTAATTATTTAACGTTAAATTAGGTAACACTTTTGATGAACGCCATTTATGTTTTATTCGAGGTAGAGACTTCCGGTTTATAAATTTCGGTAGCCTATAGAGTCGTTTTGAATGCCCCGAAGTCGCTACGTTGTGTCTTAAAGAGTTCATCGTCCACACTCCAAAAACCACCCATGAAATATGAATCCACCATTATGAATTCATATTTCTGGCACAATCAAAGACGAAAGAGCGATAAGGACCGGGAGAAAAACCCTATCATGATACCTTAAGAACCCCAACAAGTCCTGAATATTTAATTTAAGAAGATTTAATATTTTTCCAAAAACATCGCTCAAAATGGAATTATTTGTTGTGATCAAAAATGTTTATAACAAGTCGTTTATTTTCAAATTTTACAGAAGTAAAAATATATAGACGCTACATTGGAACATTTGTTTTGCCACTTTTTAATATCTACAAAATTATCCACAAAAATTAAACACTTCTAACTTGGACGAACACCATAACCATTGTAAGAGATGCGGGTGCCGAAGCAAAAGTGTTGATTTTATATGGGTCGATCCTTGCTCTTGTGAATTTGGGCTCAGACGGCTGAGTTTTTTTCTTCTTGACACGCATACCGCCCATGTACGTTACTCCGCTGAATTTTTATTCATTAAAAGATTATATTTGCAAAATCATGTTCGTGAATTACATTGTTTATCATTTATCTGTATAAACAGCAATACAATTAATTTACAGTTCTAATAAAACTATTTTTGGACTTTTTTTATATGTTTTGAAAAATATAATTAAAGTAAGATTTATAAATAAGGTCCGGAAAGTGTGCTACAATGCAGGGTCGGACTCGTAGTCCGTCATTGACGGAAGGACGCATGAAAAAACAAAAAAGAGGAGTAAAAATATGTTAATAATGTACATACCTATCGCTTGTGTCATTCACCAACACCGACTGTGTTCAGTGCTTGAGCGTATGTTGCCACAACCAGTAGTCTTTCTGCATTTCTTCTCGGTAAACGTGAGCAATTTGGCCTGTACATATGACTGTAAAATGATCCTTCCACATCTATTGACATTAAAGGTATGAATTCAAAATAGTTCACAAGGACAGGGGACGATACACCACGCACATTATTTTCACGAATTTCGCACAGTTGTTTGTATCACTAACAATTTGTTGTTTCTTGCCACTAACATCAGTACATTTACTGATGTTTATATATTTACTTTACTACTATATCTATTACTTTAGCCGATGTTTGCAAAACCCGTTTACCAGCTATTACTATCGGGGTGAAATATTTGAAATATTTAAAATTCGTATCAGAACATCAACGACCTTGTTATCGCAAAAATTTGTTGTTTCGTCCACTGTCGACCACAGAAATGTATTGCGTATGTCTTTGATATTTCCCATGACATGTTGATGTGGGTTCTGTAAATATGTTTTACGCAATGTATGACTACTAGGCAACGAAAAATCGTATATATATTTGTCAAAAAAAAAAACGTCTAGAGTGCATATTGTCGACCACGTTCCACGAAAGGCGATATGCTCAAAACATTATGCACAAATCAAACGAAAATTGTTTTTTCTAACAGTACCAGTTTGTAACCATCAATAGTTTGTTGATGGATATTCGAATCTACGAGGTGTGTAAATTAAGTAATGAGACGGCAACGTTGAGCCCGATCTAGCAACACTGCGAACACGAGACTTGGAAGGGCGGTAGGTTAAGATGTTAACCTTCAGTACAAGTATGAACTTGTTAGAGTCATTTGTTTGTTCTTTGTGACTGTTTTCGTAAACCGGTTTTTTGTAGTACGTTAAAAAAATGAATGACATTAATTTTGAGCAACGGTGTTCTTCAGACCTTGTCACGGTCAGATCAGGTTTTGCTTCAGACTTGGACACGGCGCAACAGATACTTTTGCAAAACTTCAACACGCCTACGGAGACAGTGTTTTTTCAAGAGCTCCGGTTTTTCGGTGGTTTAATGCATTCTCAGAAGGAAGAGAGTCGATTGAAGATGAACCACGCAGGGGAAGGCCTTCATTTTCAAGAACCGATGAAAATGTCGATAGAATACGGGATCTTGTGGTTCAGATCGTCGGTTGACGACAAGAATGATCGGGGAAAAGTTAAATTTGAACTCACACCACTGTTCATCAGATTTTGACTAACGAATTGGGGATGAGAAAAATCTGTTCAAAATGGTTCCAAAAACATTTCGCAGGAATAAAAGGACATCAGGAGAGAAAAGTGTCTTGACTTGTTGGAATCGATTTAAAAATGATCCCCCATTTTATGGAACGTGTCATTACTGGTGATAAGGCTTGGGTGTTTAAGTACGACCCGGAAACCAAGCGCCAAAGCATGGAATGGCACACTTCAAGGCACACAAAAGAGCAATAATGAGCAAGACGAGGATAAATGCATGCTGATTTGCTTTTTTGATAGCCAGGGAATTGTCCACAAAGAGTTTGTGCCTCCCAGCCAAACAGTAAATTCTTGAAAAAATTCTTACAGAAAGATTCTTGAAAAACTTCGAAAAAGAGTCATGCGTCTGAGACCAAACATCAAGAACAACTGGATGTTGCATCACGATAATGCGCCTTGTCACACAGCCATTTCAGTAAACGAGATTTTAACCAGTTAAAACATTCCTGTGGCTCCTCAGCAAGGATGCTGAGGAGCCACAGGAATCAAGTCAGGTGAATAAGGAACTTCACCTGACTTGAGTCCTTGTAACTTTTTTTCTTCCCGAGATTGAAAAAATTACCCTCAAGGAATATCATTGGGACTACAGAAAATATTCAAACGGCTGTAACCGACCAACTGAAGGCTATTCCAGTATATGAGTTCCAGCACTACTATGAGGAATGGAAGAACCATCTCCAGCGTTGTGTGGCTTCCAAGTTATTTTGAAGGAGATAATACTGAATTGTAATTCTATTCGATTAAAAAAAATTAAAAAAATCAGTCTCATTACTTAATTTATGCACCTCGTAAATGTCTTTCACACTCTCGATGTCTACGAAATATATATCGACGATTGCACGGAATACATAAAATATGTGATCCGTCTATTGCAAAATCCTCGTAATTTTCTAATCAACTTTTTCAGTCTATTCACAAATGGTAACGACTGTGCCATTATTGGCAAAATCCACACAAAATCAAATAACATGTAAATATACTAAATAACTCTAAAAGAAATACTTACACGATGCACACGTACGTATGTATACACGTTCATCAGTTAGCCACTCACGACACAAAATTATTTTACACTCGGCGTCTCTACCGCCCCGCCCACTCGCATCGTGCTAATGTAAAATACTAAATTTCGACAACAGAATCCTCGCTACGATATATGGATAAATTGTATATAGTCGTTCCCGAACCCGCGCAGAGCGAGTCCCAGCGGTTGTTACCAGGCACGGCAAGAAATACACGCGTACATAATTTAGAAGGCGCTTAAACTACGGTTTATACCATAATTATTATAGAGTTGTATAGTGTCCATACCGCGTTGTAGTTCACTTTCCGACCCTACTTATAAAATACATAAACAAATACAATTTAATTTCAGAAAACCAGTTTGGATTTAGAGAGAGATCATGTTCTCAAGACGTTATTTCCTTACTCACCGACAAAATATAACAAAGTTTAGATAGAAGCAAAGCTTCGCTTTGCATATTTCTTGGTTTAGCTAAGACTTTTGACACAGTTAGCTATGGACAACTTTTAGAGGCACTGCAAAAAATGGGAATCAGAGGATTATCACTAGAGCTAATGACTAATTACTTGACTAACAGAAAGCAATGTGTCGAAATAAATAACAGTGTCAGCGATCACTCAAAATCCATCGGCACAAATTTTGGGAGTGCACGTGATCCGTTTGACATGAAACGTCCCATATACGAGTATAGGTATATACATATGGGTCATTCTCTGTCAACCGGACCCCCCACCTGTCCATTCCAGTATTTGAGTAAAAGGGCTTAAAATTTTCGTTGAAGTGTCTATTTTTGAATGCCATGTGTCCCCTTTATAAATTCAAGACGGCTGTCGCAATATGGCGGCTTAAACGAGAACACTACCTAAAAGAATTAATACATTCAGAGATTAATGGTTTGTAAAATGAGTTATTCGTGTGTAAAAAATGATCTTTAGGGGGCTTAAAATTTTCCTTAAAGTGTCTACTTTAAAATGATATGTTTTATTTAAAAATTCCGATTGATGGTTCCAATATGGCGGCTTAAACAGGAAAATTTCCCAAAAAAACGACCAAATTAACCCTTTGCGGCATACATTTTTTGTATAATCGGTTTCTCATAAAAATTGGTATACAGGGGTTTTTGGGATCACTGATTACGAATCTGACTTCAGATTTTTAAAAATTCAAATGGCGGATCCAAGATGGCGGACAAAAATTTCAAACATCACTGGATTTCATAAAATATTATCATATAACGGTTTTCGGGGTCTCCGATTACGAATCTGACTTCAGATTTTAAAAATTTAAAATGACGGATCCAAGATGGCGGACAAAAATTTCAAACATCACCGGATTTCATTAAAAATTATCATATAACATATTATCATATATCAGATTCGTAATCAGCCCCGAAAACCATCATTTAATATTTTTTAATGAAATCCGGTGATATTTGAAATTTTTGTTCGCCATCTTGGATCCGCCATTTTGAATTTCTAAATTCTGAGATTAGATTCGTAATCAGTGACCCCGAAAACCCCTGAATCCCAATTTTTATGAGAAACCGATTATACAAAAAATGTATACCGCAAAGGGTTAATTTGGTCTTTATTTGGTAAATTTTCCTGTTTAAGCCGCCATATTGGAACCACCAATTGGACTGTTTAAATAAAACTAATATCACTTTAAAGTAGACACTTTAAGGAAAATTTTAAGCCCCTACAGAACACTTTTACTCAAAAACTGAAATGGACAGGTGGGGGGTCCGGTTGACAGAGAATGACCCATATATATTTCCATTTGGCTGTTCCACACTGTATATATATGGTGTAGTCCATGCCAACTGGACATGGCCAAAACAAAATTATCGCTCAAACTTCGAGAATATGTTCATCTATGTGTATCCGAATCTCAAAAAAAATTTTTTAGCCCCTTTGGGCATTTTCCGAGATGATTTTTTTAATATTGGAAAAAACCAAATTTTTAAAACTTGATTATTTCCATTTAGGTTCTTTGAGGAATTTCCCGTTATTTCCAATGAAAATATCTAAAAAAAAGAATTGGTCCATTTTAGACCATTTTTTTTGGACCTTTAATTTTTAAATTGGCCAAAAATGACCTTAGGCCCAAACAGATCGTCTCATAACATGGCGCATTCGATTCCCAGTCCAAAAAACTACGCACAACTAAGTTTTTAGGATGGACGGTCTCAAATTGCCCAAATACCATCACTTAATCATTTTTGGACGAAAAATCGATTTATTTTTACAAAATTGGTATTTCTCAGCGCTTTTATAGCGGAAAAATGTTAGGATTGATCGTATATTAAATATTTGCGATAATTTTCGAATTATGCATAGGAACAAGAGCAGGAAAATGTATGAAAAAATTTTGAAAAAAACTATTTTGAAGGAGAAATGAATTTATTGAACCAGGATTTTTTCTTTAATGAAGAAAATGATGAAGATCACCCAATGAACTATCACCCGATCGCCCGATGAAGATGACCATGAACTATCACCCAATCCACAGTTAGTAAGATTAGACTCAATCTTACTAAGTGTAGATTGGATGATAGGGTTATCTGGATATTTTGCATAAAATAAATTGCATACCTCCTGCTGGGTCTTATTTCCATATCCGATGAAAATCAAATTTTCAAGTCTTTGTGTCACAGTTAAACGTGCCATACAAAAATTGGAATTTTTATAAATACCAACACGTTACATTAACTTTTCACGCAATTTAATGACAAAACTTCTGATTAACTGACAGTAAAAACTATGAATATACGTCAAAAAACTTAATCTGATAATTTGTTTGCTTAGTAACGTACTTTTTTGCTATTTTATTTGTGTTCAGTTTTTTCAGAAATTTTTGTTTATTTATTGTGAAAAATATATTTTTCATTTTGTAACATTCAATTGTCATTTACTCAAAAATTTTGTTATGTAAGGTGCAACATTTTTATACCTTCGACATTGAAAGGGTCTCTCAAATTAAATTAAAAAATGGGGATTGCCATTTGAAAAATAAGTTGATGAGGTCATTACTCACAAACAAATGATATCTGAAAATAGACGTTCCCTCAAAAATGTGTGTTTTTATTAAACAAAATCGACCTGTTGGAGGATTTTTTCTAAAAATTGTTTGCATCACATTTATTGAATTTATTCCATACTTTAGGCGCGCACTGTATAGTTTTCTTAATTGCCTGATACCTAAGGATTGCAAATGCATTTTTTTTAATTTCCAATGAGCTTTTATGTTCTTACGGCAATACAGTATTTATATATGTAAGATTTGTTATTATTATTTGAAATGTTTAACAGTATGTACATTATATATTATTTTTCACTTCTAAACTGTAATTGTGTTGAATAAATATTACAATTGAGTAATAAATTTATTTTTATTTAGAATTTAAATACAGTGTTTGTATAGCATTTAAATAGAGTATAGATACTTAAGTACCGATATGTAGTTTCCTCCGGCTATATACAGGGTGGGCCATTGAAAAGGAAACACGCCTGTTTTGGAACACTTAGACTAGTTTCTTGAAAAAACGCTCGGACAGATCGATTCTTGTTTTTTGAGGGACAACTTTTGATGTCAAACTTGACATTGACACATCAACCCCCTAGCCCCAGCAACCCCTAACTCAAGAATTTAAATACGGAAAGGTGGTCGAGTGACCCTCATTTAAAGGTATTTTGATTCTATATGCGAGTGCATGATTGTTTTTAGGTTTATAAAAATGGTAAAAGTGTAAAAAAAAATTAAAACATAAAATTCAACGTCAGAAGAAATTTTTATTAGTTCAACAAATGCTCAAATTGTTTCTTTTTAAGAACCCTGTAGTACACATGTTTTTCTTAAGAAGTAGGTGTCGTCTGTTATCGGAATACGCAGGTAATTTTGAATTTTGATACGCGTAGAATTTTGATATTTTAATTTTTTTCTACACTTTTCCCATTTTTATAAACCTAAAAACTATCATGCACTCACATAGAGAATCAACAGACCTTTAAAATGAGGGGTCACTCGACCACCTTACCGTAATTTTTGTTTTTGTTGGGGGTTGTTGGGGGTTGTTGGGGCTAGGGGGTTGACCTGACAAAGTCAAATTTAACATCAAAAAGTGCCGTTCAAAAGATAAAAGGTGACGTATTTCAGGATTTTTCCCAAACAACGCCCACACCTTAGTTAATCTAGAGGGTGGTTTTCATGGGGGACTAAAAAAAAATTGAATAAAACCAATTTCGGCCATGCTGTCGCATAGAGAATTGAAAGACGCTTCAAATGAGGGGTCGTTCGACCCCCTTTCCCTATCTAAATTCTTGAATTAGGGGTTGCTGGGGCTAGGGGGGGCAATGCAAGTTTGACATCAAAAGTTGTCCCCCAAAAAATAAAAAATCTACCTGTTCGAGCGTTTTTTTTTCAAGAAACTAGTCTAAGTGTCCCAAAACAGGCGTGTTTCCTTTTCAATGGCCCACCCTGTATACATATTAATGTTGTTGCCTCCAACTATAAATATTTTTAGTGTACTTCTCTCCGGTTATATTACCTATTAGACTGTCAAAAAAAGCAATTATTTTTTTTTCTTAATTATATCGAAAATGTTGTTGGAAGTGACGAAAAAAAATACTGTGAAAGTTTGAGCTCTTAATATTTATATTAAGAAGGTGCCGCATGGCAAATTTCCATTTTCCATTTTAATAACATGGGAAAAACATTATCTTGCACTATGGAATTTTAAGCTTGTTGGAACAATATTTGAATGAGTAAGACATATTCTTATAGAAAATGTAACGCTCTACAAAAAAAGGTCTCTTACAATTTTTCGATATATTTGTTTATTCGAAAGTTTGTCAAGTTTATAGTTGGTTTGATGATAAAATTTTACATTTTTCCAATTGAGACCAAGTTAAAACTCGATGCTGGAAATAGACACCTTCAGCAATATCACAGATATATGAAAACAGATTTTTACATATCTGTTTTATTTTAATCCTTAAATCCGTCCCACTGTGCGAAATAAAAATAACCGACTATATACTAATATTTAACTACAATAATAATATGTAATTATTATAGAAAGTACTTACCTGTTCCCTTTGTTTTAGCCAATTTCAAAAGTAACATACTTCTAGTACGCATCCTGTGTTTTGAAAATAATACGTACAACGCAAATTTATAAATAATTTATGAACTTTAAGAAAGGCCGACTGTTTGAAAATGTGCAAGACATAACCTAATCTAATTAACTGCAAAAATGCAGAAATATACTGTATCTCATTTACATTTCGATATGAACCGGAGGGAACTAAATTCGAGGAATACCTTAAACATAGGTATATAACCGGAGGGAAGTACACTAAAAATATTTATAGCTGGAGGCAACAACATTCAATTTGTATATATATCCGGAGGAAACTACATACAGGTATGGGTACTTAAGTATCTATATATTAGACAGAAGGAACTACGTTAAATATATACGTAACTGGAGGGATAAACGTTAGAGAAGAATCTTGAAAAATATATTATAGCCGGAGGAAACATTAACTGTACATAGCACGAAAATTGTTATGGTTGGATTAATACGTACGGCATGTTTATAGTAATAAAAACAGACGATAGCGCCTGTGGCGAACCGTTGAACTAAGTGAACGAATCAGAGGTGAGATGAGTGGCCTCCTCCCCTTTTTCCGTCAAACTATAGCTATGACTAGTAGTGACCCTTAGTGAAAATTTCAATGGGTTTCGTACTTACCCTCGAAATCGGAGGTAAGTACCGTAGATATGAAATACGGTATATATGAGGGAAGTACGTTGAGTATATACATATGTATTTTGGAGGCAACTCCTTTGACCTTATAAGTATATACATATATACAGTGTGGAACAGCCAAATGGAATAAATTCAGTCGCTCAATTATTATGCATTTTTTTAGAAAATATTGAGACACGTCAATCTCTAATTCTGAAATGACATCTTGCGACGTAAAAATGTCATCCCTAAATTCAACCCCCTTCAGGTGACAGCTACAACCCCTAAATTTTAAAATTGGATGTAGGGGCTTGTGATACTTCATTTGCATTTGCATTTGTGCCGGTTATTTTCACACCTTTATGAAGTGCATCCTGCATAGCTGACGATGCAACTCGTCAATAATAGCAGTTTGATTCACTCTTCCAATATATCATTAAACTTGAATGTAGAAGTGATGAATTTATTTCAGCTTCTATCAGATTCCTAATATAGTTCCATCGCATCCCTGTGCTTATTTTCCTCAGCATAAGAACTCATCACGATCGAGTCTCTCAGCGTATCATTTAAAAAATATATCCTTACGCCGCACAATAGGGCAAGACGCTAGCAAACGTAGCATTAAATAAATTTCGATTCATACAAAAAAGAACTTGTTAAACAAATCACTTATACTCTTTATTTTGTGCAAATTGAATCATTGAAATAGACTGTATAGTACTTATTAATCATACAGTGTCCACCATAAAGTTAGCTATGGGGAGTCAAACTAAGACAAGGACGAAGGATTTTAAAAAAGTAATAAACATTCCGAAATGCTTCCAAGACGCTACGGACTCAAAGATGGAGCCCAAATTGATTTTCTTGCCTTTTATTTCAAAACGCTGAAATGTCACCTTTTTCAATGCAAAGTTGACATCTGCAATGACTGATTGCCCTGCACGACACCCAGTATTTTGGGGCCTTGAGATCCTCCTGAGACTAGCTCGTCGTTGACGGGCCAGCATAAACTTTGCTCTTCATTCTGCCCCAAACATAAAAATCCATAGTGGTTAAGTCCGGGAACGAGGCAAGGACGGGGACAGTCTCGACCGCGACCAATCCATCTTCCAAAAATGGGTGAAGCCATTGCCGCACTAGTAGAGTGTAGGGGGTGGGCAACGTCTAACCCACCTGTTTGCTCTATCAATTAGAGGCATGTCATCTAATATTGCTTCAAATATTTTCCAGGAAATGAAGAAAGGCCGACCATTTAGTCTTGGAGGCAAGAAATAGGACAATGAGTGTATCGTCGCATAACCCCACCACCAATTCATGTTGAAAATGTTGTTTAGTTTTCATGGGCCCAAATATGGCATTATGTTGGTTAAAGATACCACTACGGGTAAAAGTTGCCTCGTCCGTCCAAATCACCTTCCGATAGTAAGAAGCATGTTTGTTATTTGTTCCAAGAACCCTCTGAAAATTCTCTTTTCGAGGTAGGTCTTCAGGAAGCAAATTCTGAACTTTCTGCAAATGATAGGGGTGGCGACCATCTGCTTTCAGAGTTCGGTCACAATGTTGGGAATAGCCTAATTGCAAAGAACATCTCTCGTGCTACTGGAGGTATTTGATCGAAGTATTTAGGATATTTTCTATTCTTCGATTATTATGAAGGGGGTGCAAAAATACCGTCTGCTCGCGATTTCGAAGAAGTTGTCCCAGTTTTCTTAATCGTTGAAATGTTCTAGTAAATACCGCTTTGTCGGGCACTCTTCTCATTGGATTCGGCGTACTCATTCACAGCAGCGCGCGCCTTACCATCACAGTACCCGTAAACAAACACAATATCCGCATATTCACTTGTAGTGTAGGTATTTGGCATGTTTCCGCAATTTACTCATAAAACTAGCTTAAAATTAGTGACAAATTGAATTCAATCGACACGTCAAACAAGGCTGTCAAACAAACACTTTCAATTGTTATCAAGGCCTGCTTTCTTTTTAATTAATAAGGCAGCGGAGTGAATTAATCAGTATTCGCAGATGTCAACTTTGCATTGAAAATGATGGTGGACATTTCGAGCATTGGTTTGTAAAATTTTAGTTTGTTTTGTTACGTTAAACCAATTATTTTAAGCAGTTTTTGAAATAAAAGGCAAGAAAACCAATTTGGCCGGCCATCTTTAAACGTCCGTAGCGTTTTAGGAAGCATTTCCGGACACATGTTTATTAGAACTTTTTTGCTTAGAATAACATGCCCTATCCGTACCTTTCGTTTGTCGCGTTAAGTTTGACTCACCCTGTATATGGGGAAAATTTTTGTTATTGACATTTAAAAAAAAAACTAGACTGGGGGTTTGTTTCTGCGTGCCTGAAAATAGATTTTGACACATGTCATGTGATCACCCATTTGGTGGGAAAATTAACAAAAGTTGACGGTGGTACCCTAGAATGGGTCAAATTGAAAATATGTCGAAAAATTTTATTAAGAAAAGCTATTCAAAATGCACCGAGGACCCCATACACATTGTCGGTGCGTATGACCTTGAGTTTATGTCCAGTTTGTGTCTCCGCTAATTCTTTGAATGCTTTAAAACAATTAAACAACATGTCCTTGGTTCTTAGGAAATAATAAATACACAAATGATTTGTGGCTAAAGTAATCTAAGAATGTCAGAATGTACTTGGAACCTGCTAGGGACTTGACCTCCATTGGGCCTACGAGGTCAGAATGCACAAGTTCAATTAAGTTACTCGCCATGGAGTTACTTGATTGAAAAGGTAATCGATGGCTCTTACCAAGTACGCAGGTTTCGCATTTTTCATGGAAAGACCTTTTCCTCGGGAAAAAATTAACCCTTGTACCATACCTAAACCTACCTTGATCAGACTGTCGTAGTTCAGATGACTTAGACGTTTATGGCAAAGGTCAAGGTCATTAACTTCGGTATTCAAAGCTGTAGCTGGGTCAGGTTTACTGAGTACGTCTAATTTGAATATGTTTGAATAGGTATGTTGTTTACAATAGAAGCTCTAGCAATGACTTCCTGCTTAGAATTAAGAATTTTTGCTCCGAAAGAATTAAAAATTACTGTGTTTCCTTTCTCTACAATTTGACCAACGGATAGTAAATTCACTTTCAGTTCTGGAACGTAGTAGTAATTACTTACGTCCACATCAGACTCGTGTCCATCAAGGTTCGCTGGCAGACTGATGTCACGAACAATGTCAGTAGTCATTTTTTCGTTGTTAGCAGTAATTATGTTCAACTTTTCGGCCTGTCTAATGATTTCCAATGTGTTGTCGAGTGTTATTATACGAGTTGAAGCACCAGAGTCCAAAAACCATTCAGCAGTTTTTCTTCTATACGCTCTTCAGATCAGTACGCTCCGCAACCTGTCTGAATTGTTCAGACAGGTCCTTTGCTCCTCTGACCGTTACCATACATTACAACGTCTTTCGCGTCCGATTTTGCAGTTTGTTCTACAGAAACACCCTGTACAAATTTGTTTTTGATTACGTCTGCTGTGACAGCCACTCCTGAGCTTTCGATGCCCATTTATCATCGATTGATAGTACTCTGATAGGCCAACTAAAATAGTACCTACCCACTCATCTGACACATTCCCACAGCTCGAAGTCCTCCAGTACG
Organism: Aromia moschata; assembly: GCA_029963805.1. Taxonomy (NCBI): domain Eukaryota; kingdom Metazoa; phylum Arthropoda; class Insecta; order Coleoptera; family Cerambycidae; genus Aromia; species Aromia moschata. Next base: position 52,805 of record JAPWTK010000917.1, read on the forward strand.
CCTGTACGACAAACTTCCAACTGTCATAGTTCTCACGGCCCCGGAGTCGTTCAATCGGCGGGCGTTGAGAAAAAACTATGATTGATGAAATTTATTACCTATACAGTTAGCACTGTATTCTGGTACTGGACTGGCAAATTTTGGCAAATAACCTGTTGTTAATGCAGCAGAATAATAGCACTCGGGTGCAAAATGTACTAATAATTATTTTATTAACACAGAAGCCCTTATTAACACATAATACAGAATCTATGTTTTTTTAAGAAAGTTTTGACATATGACATGTATATACAGGGTGTCGCGTAAAGAATGAGCCATACTTCAGAAATAGCTTCACTCGGTCAAAATAACCTGATTTAGCTCAACTTACCTTAGTACCATTGTGCTTCCTTAAAAAGTTATGGGCCTTGAAAAAAAATTATTTTATTTCATTTTTTTTCTGTTAATTCTGTCAGTTTTCAAGTTATTTCACGTAAAATTGGTATAGGGGGGGGTTGGAATAGCCTAATATGAATATGATGTCATTTCTCACGTGAAACGTACAGGGTGTTAACAACCCCCTGTACCACGTCTTATTCTCATTATATCTTTTTTGTTATCACGAATTTTGACAATATTGACGAGTTTTCTTGAAAGAGCCATCCATTCACTGCAAAAATGGTATACCTGTTCCATGACGCTAAATCTCGCCGTTTTCGAGAAAATTAAGCTTAACTGTAGTACTGCAGAATGGACCAGTATTATTTTTATTAAATTTAAAGTGTGTTAATCTTGTAGTTAACTGTCATATCATGTTTCAATTTGATACTATAAACAAACATTTATATTGTTCTTTTATGGTGAATTTATTGTTTGTTGCAAGATGTCCCGACATAACTTATTTACAAATAGTGAAATGACTGACATGGTGGCAATCTACGCCCAACAAAATTTTAGTGAACGCGCTGCAGCCAGACGTTACGCAGATACTTACCCAAATCGCAGACAACCGAATCGGAAATTATTTTCAAGACTATTCTCAAGATTAAAAGAAACGGAAAGCTTTCGTCCTAGTCGTCATTATGGCCGACCTGTAGTTCATAACGTGCAGCAAGAGGAAGTAATATTAAATATTGTTGAAGATGAACCAACAATTAGTATCCGCAGAATGTCTGCTAATGTTGGACTAAGTCGCAGTGCAACATCCAGAATATTACATGAACAGCAACTTCGAGCGTACCATTATTCACCCGCTCAAAACTTATTACCAGGTGATTTTTTAGCAAGAATGCAATTTTGCGAATTCATTTTAAGGCGAAATAAGCAAGATGCATATTTTGTAAACAAAATTTTGTTTACGGATGAGGCGACATTTACTCGTAGAGGGATATTCAACAGAAAAAATTGTCACATATGGGCTGATCAAAATCCAAATGCCAATTGGGTGAGGCACTTTCAACATGAATTCAAAATTAATATTTGGTGTGGGATAATTGGCGATTATCTTGTGGGTCCTTTCGAACTCCCAGCAAAATTGAATGGTCAGGATTATCTAAACTTCCTTCAAGAAAATTTAGTAGATTTACTAGAAGAAGTTCCTTTAGACGTTCGTGCTAATATGTGGTATTTACAAGATGGCGCACAGGCCCACTTTCCTCTTGCAGTTCGGAACCATCTAAATAATGTATTCTCACATCGTTGGATTGGAAGGGGAAGTGAACATCCATGGCCTCCACGAAGTCCAGATTTAAATGCAATGGACTTTTTTTCTGGAGGTATATTAAAAATCTTGTGTATTCTGGTGAAGTTGTCGACACAAGAGCCGAGCTTAGGCAAAGAATAGGTGCAGCTGCAAACACGATTCGAAATCTGCAGCCGTCGTTTTTTTTGCAGTTCGAAAGAATTTTTTTTGAAAAGATGCCAGAAATGCATTGAGTGCAATGGTGAACATTTCGAAAAATTGATTCAACGACATTAAATGTTAGTTTTATTTTCTAATACTGTTTTTTTTAATGTGCCTGTTAATTACTTAAAAATTACTTAAACGCAAATAAATATGTTTTATTTTTAAATGTCGAAATTTTGCATTTTTCTCTAAATAGTATGAATTTATTAGTAGTATAAAATTGTAAGTAATATACTGTGACGGATACCTACTAGATTAATAGACTTAAAATTTTATGTAGAGAGAATATAGCCATTCTGCAGTACTACAGTTAAGCTTAATTTTCTCAAAAACGGTGCGATTTAGCGTCATGGAACAGGTATACCATTTTTGCAGTAAATGGATGGCTCTTTCAAGAAAAACTGTCAATATTGTCAAAATTCGTGATAACAAAAAAAGATATAATGAGAATAAAAGTGGTACAGGGGGTTGTTAACACCCTGTACGTTTCACGCAAGAAATGACATCATATTCATGTTAGGCTATTCCAAAAACACCCCTATACCAATTTTACGTGAAATAACTTAAAAATTGACAGATTAGCAGAAAAAAATGAAATAAAATATATTTTTTTCAAGGCCCATAACTTATTAAGGAAGCACAATGGTACTAAGGTAAGTTGAGCTAAATCAAGTTATTTTGACCCAGTGAAGCTATTCCTGAAGTATGGCCCATTCTTTACAGGACATATATATATATATATATCAGTGTTGCCAACTTGACTCAGCCAAATATACTACCTCAGATTCATGATATCAGATTTTAGACAGAGGTGACAGTATTTTTCACAGAAGAGACGGCCTCTACAGCATCATATAGTTGAAAAAAGTTAATTTTACATTTAATGTACTAACAAATTCCTTTGTGACATATTTTTTCTCACTGGTCGAATCCAATAAAGCCCTACATTTATTTTTATTTCCACGATTAGCTACAACATTAAAAAAGAGTTAAATGCAACAAAATTATACCTTTATTCTCAAAACCCTGTACTCAAAACGCATATCACCAACTTAAATTCGAAGTACAAACATCTGTTGCTCCTACAGACGAATGTTTTCCGTTGATGAAACCGAAAGGTTTAAGTCCCGTTTCAGTCGTACGCCTGAAGATCGGTTGACATTGAGTTTAATGTACCGGGTGTCCAATTTTCGGCACTTTTGCGAGATAACAAAGTTGTCTTTAAAGATAGAGAGTTGCGGTTTGCACATTCTGTCCTACTTTTTTATGAACCAGAGATGCAGTAAACAGGATTTTCATAACCCTTTTAGTTTTTGAGATACAATGTGAAACTGAAAATTTGCACTTTTCGAACACCTTCTAACTCACTCTTCTTTTATATTATTGAAAATGTAAAAATGGAAACGGAATAAAGCAATCATACGTTTTTTTTTTTAATGTAACACCCTAATTTTTGTTCTATGCATTTCAAAAATATATCACTATTAGTAAGTTTTCTTAACAAATAAGCTCCCAATTTGAATTTAACAAAATGTTTAAAATCCCAGTCTTTAAATTCCCAGTAGGCTTTAGTTCATTATAAATTAAACACAATATAATACGACAGTACATAGGAACTAGAATACACAGGACTTCCGATTTTAATTTCCAATTTTATGAACCTTTAATAACAAAGGAAAATAGTATCTTTTACCTCATTTTATTTAACCCTTTCACTGCTCTTGACGAATAAATTTGCCATGCGGTAAACTGCTCTAGACGACAAAAATTGCTCATGTCGCGGAAAAATAGAAAATAAAATCAAACTGCTCTAGCCGAATAGTCTCGCTTGTATGAATTTCCGTGTCCCCTGTGTCAAACAAAGTGGTGTGATCGAAACGCGCGTGGTGAGAGTCCAGTGCGGGCGAAGTTGTAACGTGTTTAGATGGTTTTGGCAGCGTATTTGGTATTCTCTACAAAAAAAGTATTTTTCCACTTGTTGGACTGTACAGTTTTAAATGTTTACCAAACGTACAAATGCAGTACTGAAATATATGTATCTCTTGAAGATTTTCATCTGATACTGATAAAACAATCATTGCAAAATATCACTAGGGTTCGGAAAGTTTGCTCTCACGCATGGTACACTGCAATAAATTATCCAGCGCTCCCGCACGAGATCGGCGTACGGGAGAACGGCGCATACGCGAGTCCCGACGCCTTGGCAGAATCGGTTAGTGACGTACGTATGCATGGGTAAGAAATACGCGCGTATATAATTTACAAAGTGCTTAAAAAATACGGTTTATACCTACTTTAATTATCATAGAGTTTTATAGTGCCTACCCTAAGTTATGGCACACATTTCCGGACCCTGAATATCACACACCAATTTCAACTCGTACAATAGGTGGAAGAATGCTAGATAATAATTCTGAACTGCGTCTTACTGAAAAACACTTTTCTACAGGTAAATGTTTCAGTACAGGTAAATTCCATACATTACTCAAAAGACGTTCTCTACAAAACGGTGTGTAGTTTGCACAAAGCCCAAAGGAAGATGTGTGTCAAGATATATGTATATGTGGAACATGTATTGTACCCCTCTGTATAATTCCCTGTTTTCAGATATATCACACTAAAAAACTTTTTTAAAATACTTTATTTATTTTTGTCGCATTTCTAAAATATTTTTCTTTGGCTGGTTTTTTTTTTTTAAATTTACTTTGTTATAAGTTTTGTGCTTGTTTTAAGAAAATATTTCAATGGTAATTTTTTGATTCTTATAAAAACATCAAATAAACCATATCCGGCAAAAAAAAAAAAAAAAAAAAAAAACCAAAAAAAAACCCCCCGATCATAAATACTGTTGAAAATGAAGATTATTTTCTCTAATTACATACTCGCAAACTTTTCTTATCCTTCGTAAGGCGCTTAAAATTATTAGTAGACGGTCCCCTAAATTCTAAAATGCCGAATGTGTAGCCTAGTGTAACGATGTCGAGTCTTTTATTTGCTATCCATATGGGTCCATTATTTGCTATCCATCTTTGAGGGAAGTTATTTTCTAGGAATGGTCGTATTAATTGACTATTGTGAGCAGGTGCGCCATCCTGCTGATAATATATATTATTTAATTGAGCTAAAGGGACGTATCTATCAACTCAGGCACATCTTGAAAAATTTGAAGATAACGATTTACAGACAGGCCTCCTTCATAAACGCGATATACTATTTTTCAGCCATCATTAACACGCAAAGTAATACACAGGTGTTTTTTAACAATACTTTTTGAAAAAACTACAAACAGCTAATACAAATTTGAAAACTCCAAACAAAAACTTTTGTTTTCTTTAGCAACGCCACGGTCTACTTACAAAATTTGTATTTTTCATTTAAATTAGCAGTTGGTGAGCTTATTGTTAAGAGAACTTACCGGTAGTGATACATTTTTGAAATGTTTGGAAAATACTTAACTCAACCATTTAAAAAAAAATTAAAAATATACGGGGTTCCATTTTAAAATACGTATGTTTGCTTATTCTAAGAAAATGGACAATGGGAGACAATAATTAACAACGCCACTGGATTCTACATAAAAAAAATGTATGGAATTCCGTTTTTGCATTTCCAGTAAGATAAAAGAAGAGTAAGTTAGAGGGGGTGTCCGATAAGTGCTAATTTTCAGTTTCACACTATATGTCAAACACTAAAAGGGCTATGAAAATTATGTTTACTGCATCTTTCGTTACACAAAAAAGTAGGTCAGAATGTGCAAACCGCAACTCACAACTCACAACTCACATACGTTTCTTCACAAAAAAAAAAAACTCATTTTACAACACGTGCATCAGCTTTTGTGATATGTTGTTTTACAGCGTAACACAACACAGATTAATCGACACATCGAAATGGATATAATACACCTGTCTCCTGGCGGTTAACCGCTGCAAAACGATACCTACATCCTAGTTTCCCAACTCGATCTCTGGATGTAGATTTTATCTCGTTACGACGAAAAGAAACTGCTAACTCTAGGCAGACTCTCATTCTGGACTAAAGACTAATTTAAAACTGCAAGCTGCTTTGTACACCACTGTGTACGCCTTAAACCTTCAACTGCAACTATCTCGAGGCTTATCCGGCTCACTCGTAGGACCAATATGTATTTTACATTTACACTTTAGTAAATACCTATGATATTTACCTTTACAAAATGAAATAATTTAAATGAGGCTCACCACCTTTCGAAAATTATTACAGCTATTAGAAAACAATTAAACTTTTAAAACGTTAAAATACAATGCTGCCTAAAAAATTTCAGTTTATTTTTATTTACTTCAAATTTATTTACTGGATATGTCACACAAATTATGCACCCAATCAAAAACAAACAAAAAATGTTTGGCCTGCGTAACTCAATAGTATATTCCATGTATTTTTGGGCGCAGTCAGAATTGACCGATTGGTTCGTTAATTCTTTCAAACCTCAAAAAAAGACCCTTATTTTGGACATTTTAGCCACGTATTGAGGTTATATGAAATTAATGAACTAATCGGTCAATTCTGACTGCAGATTCATATTCAGGACTCAGAAATACATGGAAATATACTATTGAACTACCCAGGCCAAAATTTGTCTGGTTGTGTTGGTTCCATATATCTAATAGGTACTCCTATATTGCTGGTGCTTACGGGCAGTAGAGGTGTCACGGGGTAAGTGAGACTACTGAGCAAATGACTACTTGACCTGTTGTGCGCAAGCGTCACGAGTCTGGTGGGGCAATTGGCTGTGTGTGACTGGATGTTCAATTCTCGGGCATGCACGTAAGACTCGAAGTATTTACGAGAGAGAGACTCAGTAATTTCCCATAACCTAAAAAAAATAGTTAAAATCACCAAAACAAAACACTATGGCGTATTTATATTTTAACCTTTCCAAACCGAAAAAGGGACGGAAAAAACATTTCAGCCTAGTATGGCGTATTTATTTATACACGCTGACTACGGATCTGCAGTCGGAATTGACCGATTGGTTCTGAATTCCACATATCCTCAAAAATACTGTAAAATTAATATCCTCATCTGATATCAGGTAAAAAAAGACGTAAGAAATTCTAAAAACTTTTTTTTGCATTTAGGTATAAAGGAGAATTTTTATTTCTTCTGTTCATTCGTTTTTTGTAATGATATCGCTATCTTTTATTTTCAAAATAACGGGGAAGAAAAAGTCTTTTGCGCTTCACTCCTCTTAATGGTACTTCCATTTTCAACGCCTAACAGTAATCACCCATCATATTTATATTTCACCTCCCTTGATATCTACGTTCCATTTCTTTAATATTCTTATGGAATCGTTTCCCATTCTGACTGCAGATTCGTATTCAGCGCGTAAAAATACATGGAAATATACTAGGTGAAAATGTTTTTTCCGTCCCTATTTTTGAAAGGTATATAATATAAATACGCCATAGTGCCTCGTTTTGGTGATTTTTAGCTATTTTTTTTACACTAGCTATTTTTTGCGACACAACCAGACAAACATTTTAGCCTGGGTAGCTCAATAGTATATTCCCATGTATTTTTGAGCGCTGAATATGAATCTACCGTCAGAATTTACCGATTAGTTCATTAATTCCACATAACCTCAAAAAATTGCTAAAATAGTCCAATATAAGGCATTTTTTGAGGTTTTGCATTTCCATCGGCATTAGCGAACCACTCGATCAATTTTGACTGCGGATTCGTAATCAGCGCCCAAAAATACATAGGAATATACTATTAAGCTATCCAGGCCAAACATTTTTTTTGTTTTTGTGTGGCTGTGTTATTATTTCACCGGTCAATGGATGTTTCTTCGTGACGGAGACTTTGTCACATTTTAATTGATGCCTTTTGGCTATCTACGAGGTGTGCAAATTACGTAATGAGACTGTCAACGTAGCGCCCGATCTAGCAACACTGCGGAGGCGGGACTTGGAAGGGTGGAAGGTTAACATGTCATGCACCTTCAGTACAAGTATAAACTTGTTAGAGTCATTTGTTTGTTTTTAGTGACTGTTTTCGTAAACCGGTTTTTTTTAGTGCGTTTTAAAAATGAATGGCATTAACTTTGAGCAACGGTGTGCTATAAGGTTTTGCTTCAGACTTGGACACAGCGCAACGGATACTTTTGCAAAACTGCAATACGCCTAAGGAGACAGTGTTTTTTCAGGAGCCCAGGTTTTTCGATGGTTTAATGCATTCTTAGGAGGAAGAGAGTTGATTGAAGATGAACCACGCAGCGGAAGGCCTTCATCTTCAAGAACCGATGAAATTGTCGATAGATTACAGAATCTTGTGCATTCAGATCGTCGGTTGACGACAAGAATGATCGTGGAAGAGATAAATTTGAATCACACTACTGTTCATCAGATTTTGACTAACGAATTGGGGATGAGAAAAATCTGCGGAAAAATGGTTAAAAAACCTTTCGCAGGAACAAAAAGACATCAGGAGAGAAAGGTGACCTCTCAAAATGCCTCATTTTATGGAACCTGTCATTACTGGTGATGAAACTTGGGTGTTAGTGTGCGACACGGAAACCAAGCCCCAAAGCATGGAATGGCACACTTCAACCTCTCCAACTCCTAAAACAGCAAGAATGAGCAAGTCGAAGATCAAACGAATGCTGATTCGCTTTTTTGATTAGTAAGCCAGAGATTTGTCCACAAAGAGTGCCTCCCGGCCAAACAGTAAATCAACACTTTTACAGGAAGATTCTTGAAAAACTTCGAAAAAGGATCATGCGTGTGAGACCAAACATCAAGAACAACTGGATGTTGCATCACGACAATGCGCCTTGTCACACAGCCATTTCAATAAACGAGTTTTTAGCCAGTAAAAACATTCCTGTAGCTCATCAGCCTTCTTATTCGCCTGACTTGAGCCCTTGTGACTTTTTTCTCTTCCCGAGATTGAAAAATCACCTCAAGGGACGTCATTTTGGGACCATAGAAAACATTCAAGCAACTGACCAGCTGAAGGCTATTCCAGTATATGAGTTCCAGCACTGCTATGAGGAATGGAAGAACCGTGTCCAGCGCTGTGTGGCTTCCCAAGGAAGTTATTTTGATTATCCTGAATTGTAATTCTATTCGAATAAAAAAAATTAAAAACATCAGTCTCATTGCTCATTATTTACACACCTCGTATGTTAACTGACGTGGTAACATAAAGAGTACAAAGGTCATAAATAGAGTTCGTACGAGCGCGGAGTGTAACAGGACCGTAGTCAGTTGTCGAATGAAAATATTAATATTTTTAAATGAATTATGTAGCAACATAGTACTATTTTGTACGGTTAAGTCAAGGATAAAATACCTACATATATAAATTAAGATAACACTTAACAATTGCAACACTTAGCTGACAAACGTCAGTGTTGAGACAAGGTTCCCATGGCAGGTTGGGGTGGCTGTCACTAGCAATGTCACTTTTTAACGCACCAATTAAAAAAATAGCTACTGATCGCCCGCAAGCATCGGTAGTTTCGTCTATAATAAAATACACGAAAATGTCCGCAATGTCTTCGCGTATTAATGTCACTACTTTGTTGTAAACCCGATCGACATATGCAAGTCTTAACGTACTTTCATGAGGAATTTTTCGGTCCATATATTTTTCTAAAAACGTATGTAACTTGGGGCTCTCTAGTTTGTTTAATGGAATATTGCTTGCAACAATGGCTGCTGTAAGTTCATAGAAAAATACGGAGTAGTCGGCGCTGGACGAGGCATGGCTTTTCAGATGTTTTGTTACTTTAGTTTTATCTGAAGAATTTATAATGCGTTCACACACAGTACAAAAAAGGTAATTTCCTTGAATACGTATGTCCCTAAAATCCTCGGGATCACTGTCAAACCACGTTTGAAATACTTTCCGTCTATTTCTTTTCACCTTTGGCATGGTACCTCACTTTCACTTCTCTCCTCAACTAATAATTATTAATATTTATAAAGTTATTTAAACAACCGGCGAATATGAAGGCCAACGAGTCAAGATCAGGACATGCACAGTGTCGGCCCTGTGACATTCGCGCGTGGTAATAAGTAATAATATTTAATAATGTACTATGATGCAACATAGTTTCTGTGAACATATTAACATTTACATTCGTAAACTGACTACTGTCCTGTTACACTCCACGCTCGCACGAACTCTAGTCATAAAGGACATAAAGGTTAAATTTTTAACACACTTTTAATGCAAACTAATGTTTTTAGATATTTAGATTAATTACATAGGTCAACAAAAAAAAACTTTCAGCTCCAGGAACTAAACTTATCAAATCCGAAAAATGTTGTTGTGCTGAAACCGAATTTTTAACTTAAAAAACTTTCTACCGCGTAGATTCTCAGTAAATCCCGGATTTTTTGTTGTCAAAATACGTTTTTATGCGAAATCCTGTATTTTTTTTTTTGAAATATTAATCAGATTTATCATATCCGAAGTATTTTAAGCACTGAATACGATCCCGTTGTCAAAATTTGTGCTAGACTCTTCCATTTCCTATAAAATGTAAACATACTTCGGAAATGACATGTCTGATCATATGTTCTTGAAAAACACAAATTCTTCCCTTTTTGGGCTGTTTTACACCCTAAAATTTCATTTCATGGAAGATGGAAGTGTCTAGCACAAATTTTGACAACCGAATCGTATTCAGCGCGTAAAAATACTTCGGATATGATATGTCTGATCATACGTTCTTCAAAAACACAAATTCTTCCATTTTTAGGCTGTTTATCACCCTAAATTCTCATTTTATGGACAATGGAAGGGTCTAGCACAAATTTTGACAACGGAATCGTATTCAGCGCTTCCAAATACTTCGGGAACGATGAATCTGATTAATATTTAAAAAATATACATATATGTATATTTCGCATAAAAACGTATTGTGACAAAAAACAAGATTTACTGCGAATCTACGCAGTAGAAAGTTTTTTGAGTTAAAAATTCGGTTTCAGCACAAAAAATATACATCGGATTTAATAGGTTTAGTTACTGGAGCAGAAAGTTTTTTTTTTGTAGACCTGTGTAAGTTAATATAGAGTAAGGTATTCTAATCCTGCAATGCATGATGGGAAATGTGTCAAGAGGTCGCGCCGCCACACGTGTGTCTTTGAAACTAACTTATACCTAAGCTACTTTCACGCAAACTCCCAGGGCAATAAAAATTAAAAAAAAAATCAACGTCGCAAAAATTATTTTTCATTATAAATAATATTAATTAGCTGTAATTAGTAATTTAATTATTATTATATAATAAGTTTAGGTATAAGTTAGTTTACAAGACACACGTGTGACGACGCGACCTCTTGACACATTTCCCATCACGCATTGCAGGATTAGAATACCTTACTCCATATTATCTTAGACCTGTGTTATGAAAAAATAGATGTGGTAGTAATGATTTCCTAGGCAACGGTTTTTCTCTAACTGATCGTTTTATGACGTGACAAGTTAGCCGTCTCAAGTGGATTCGTTTCATTTTGGATGCGTTCTTTTACTTGCGGAAAGACCACATACATACAACAAACCTTTATTAGCAATAACCTTATATACAGGGTTTGTCCGGAAAGTAATGTCAGTGATTTTTTTTCCCGAGACTGTACGCGCCAGCCCGCGCTTTACGTGCTGGGATTGTGGTGGGGGGGATCTGGCAACAAGATCAAACAAGCGTCATTTGGCTACCGGTCGTTGTAGCGGTCGAATCACTCGTTCTTTGAGAGTCGTTACAGTGACCCGGTGCAAGAAAAAATGCAACGTTCGCTTGAGCAACGGATGGCGATCAAGTTTTGTGTGAAACTGGAGAAGTGCTGCGGAAACCATTCCAATGTTGAAGAAGGCTTTCGGCGTCGATTGTCTTTCGGACAGGCAAATTTTGCGGTGGCACAAGGCCTTCTCAGAAGGTCGGGAAGATGTTAACGACGAGAACCGCGCTGGACGGCCATCAACCTCCAGTTCCGACGACAATGTGAAACGTGTGCGTGAGTTGTTGAACACTGACCGTCGTCTAAGTGTCCGTTTAATTTCCGAAACATTAGACATTACGAAAACCATTGTTCACGAAATTGTGTCGGAGTCTTTAGGAATGAGGAAGGCGTGCGCGAAGCTCGTGCCAAAAGTGCTAACGGACGATCAAAAAGCGAGGCGCGTCGAAACCTGCCAAGAACTTTTGGACACCTGCGAAGACAACCCCGCTTTCCTTGATGACGTCATTACCGGGGTCGTAAGTTGGGTCTTTGAATACGATCCGGAGACGAAGAGACAAAGTGCGGAATGGCACACGTCGAACTCCCCTCGCCCCAAGAAGGCCAGGATGTCCATGTCAAAGATCAAGACAATGCGGATTGTCTTTTTTTGATTGCCGGGGATTGGTCCATCATTAGTTCGTTCCGCAGGGGACAACCGTAACCGGAAAGTTTTACGTCGAGGTGCTGAAGCTGCTGAAACGCAGGGTGAATCGCGTCCGCCCAAACATCTCAAAATCCTGGAAGCTTCACCACGACAATGCGCCTTCGCACACCTGCTTCCTCGTGGCCGATTACCTCGTCAAGGCAGGCATCACAGTTGTTCCCCAGCCTCCCTACAGCCCCGATGTACCCCCCCCCCCGACATTTTTCTGTTTCCGCGCCTCAAAACCCCAATGAAAGGACAGCATTTTTTGTCGGTGAAAAACATTCAGAAGGCTTGCACCGACGCTTTAAAGGCGATTCCGGAAAACGACTACCGTGCGGCTTTCGATGCGTGGAAGACCCGCTGGAACTGATGTGTGGAAGCAGGAGGAATGTATTTTGAAAGTTTCTAAAGATTTGTACACATAGAACCAATAAAAACCATTTTTCAAAGCTCACTGACATTTCTTTCTTTTTTGTTTATTTTAAGTTAATAAATTTACGTAGTAAGTACTTAGTTTCATTGAAATGAATTTGAATAAAAAATGTCTTTATTAAACATTTTTGTTTAGTACTAAAATAGAATAGTAGGATCCTTTATATTTTAATTTTTTTTTAACTTACATAAAAAATATATTTTTTAAATAAAAATTTTCAATATAAAAAAATCCGTAAATCGGAAAAACATGGAACCTTTTACTGTACTCAATACTTTCTATTTCATTTTTGATTTCGACTTTTCAACCTAATTTTCCAAAGACATTTGTGACTTTCCACGAAAGTGTAGATTATGTGATAATAGGCAAATGCGCTTAAAACAATATTAGTTTAATTACTTATAATTCCACATCTACGTAGTAGAGTGGAAGTATAGTATCGATGATTTTTTAATTATATTGCCTAAATAGGTCTAAACATTTCTGAAACGTTGAGATTTTAAGTTCATGTGAAAAAAATATATGTCTGTCAGTCCTTCGATCTGTCTGTGTCTGTTAATCTTTCTTGTGCACACGGTAACTCGAGAATGCTTTGAGATATCAACTTGAAATTTGGAACACTTACGAGTCATGAAGATATTTTGAGCTTAATTGGTTAATGATAATCGCAAACAATACCAGATATGCACTTCAAATATTATACACATGTACAACACAATAGAGTTTAATAGACTTAGTTGATGGGAAATAGTATTGAAAGTAGATCAAATAAAATATTTTACATAAATTTCAGTAATTACATCATAGTAGATAGAGCTCTAAAAAAATGCAACTTGTCTTTGGAATATCCGTACGGCGCTTACATAAAAAAATCACTACTTCCACTTCCAATTTTTCCACGCTCAGTTTGTATAACCTGTGTAAGTTTGTAAAATTCTTAAAAGTGTGATATTAGGATGGACTACGTGGATGTAGAAGTAATAAAGGTTACAATTACACAGGTCAACATTTAATATAAGCGAATACACGGCATGCCATATATGGTACTAGGGTTTTTTTTGGTCGCTGATCACGATGAGAGGGTCGGTTGACCTCCATCGCGTCAGGGTCAAGGGCATTTGAAGGTCAAATCAAGAGATTTCTACCAAAAAATCTGAAAAATTCATGCTTATGTTTTCGAGGGCTCTGAGTCCGAATCCGTAGTTTGTTTGACCTTGCGTCATTTTCCAGAGGCCATTTAAAGGTCATTTGAAGGTCAAATCGAGAGATTTCTACAAAAAATCTGAAAAAAATCCATGCTTATGTTTTCGAGGGCTCTGAGTCCGAATCCGTAGTTTGTTTGACCTTGCGCCATTTTCCAGAGGCCATTTAAAGGTCATTTGAAGGTCAAATCGAGAGATTTCTACCAAAAAATCTGAAAAATTTCATGCTTACGTTTTTTAGTCGTCTGAATCCGAATCCAGCCTCAGTTTGCCCTTTGCGGTAATCCTCGAGGTCATTCAAGGTCATTTCAAGGTCATTAAAAGGATTTTTGAGTTAAAAATACCAAATAAGCACCAAAAAATTCGAAAAAATTCATACGTGCGTTGTTTAGGTCAAAGTATCAAAATCTGAGGTCAACTGACCTCCAACGCGTCAGGTGCAAGGTCATTTGAAGGTCAAATGGGGAAGAAACCGGTGAAAAAAAGTGAAAAAATCGTTCAATGTTTTCTAGGCCTCTCCATCTAAATCATGCATTCGTTTATATTTTGCCGTAAATGTCTTTGCATATATATTGCTTTCTCATATACATATATTGCTTTCTCAGAAAGAAAGCATTGTTGTGACCCAAAAATCGAAAGTGCTTAAATGTCTATACGTATGGATTTTGAAGAGGGCGTCAATCCTCACCGAAAAGCCAATCAACCTCGACCAATACTTGTACTTGCACCCAGGGCACCTCCACGTGGTGACGGTGGGCAACGGAGTTGTCCCACTATCCGGCAAAGTCCCTGGGTTATGGCTTCCATGCCGTCATGGCAACCACATGCCTGATTTAGATGGAAAGGCCTAGAAAACATTGCACGAATTTTTTCAGTTTTTTTCACCGGTTTCTTTCCCATTTGACCTTCAAATGACCTTGCACCTGACGCGTTGGAGGTCAGTTGACCTCAGATTTTGATACCTTGACCTAAACAACGCACGTATGAATTTTTTTCGGATTTTTTGGTGCTTACTTGGTATTTTTAACTCAAAAATGCTTTTAATGACCTTGAAATGACCTTTAATGACCTTTAGGATAACCGCAAAGCGCAAACTGAGGCCGGATTCGGATTCAGACGACTAAAAAACGTAAGCATGATATTTTTCAGATTTTTTGGTATAAATCTCTCGATTTGACCTTCAAATGACCTTTAAATGGCGTCTGGAAAATGGCGCAATGTCAAACAAACTACGGATTCGGACTCAGAGCCCTCGAAAACATAAGCATGCATTTTTTCACATTTTTTTGTAGAAATCTCTCGATTTGACCTTCAAATGACCTTTAAATGGCCTCTGGAAAATGACTCAAGGTCAAACAAACTACGGATTCGGACTCGGAGCCCTCGAAAACATAAGCATGAATTTTTTCAGATTTTTTGGTAGAAATCTCTTGATTTGTCCTTCAAATGCCCTTGACCCTGACGTGATGGAGGTCAACCGACCCTCTCATCGTGATCAGCGACCCAAAAAAACCCCTAGTACCATATATGGCATGCCGTGTATTCGCTTATATCAAATGTTGACCTGTGTTATTAAAAGAATACTGCACAATGTTTTTTCATAATAAATATGATAAATCAATTGATCTTTTTCTAATGTTTGAGTTAAATGGTTTAATGAACTTAAATTTAAACGGTTTAATGAATAAAGGATATTATTTTCGAATATTCTTTCACTGAAAAGCAACGTTTTTGAGACATTTAACATTTTTTCCTTTTCCCTTTTTAATCTTCAGAACTTTTGACCTTCGACATTTTTGAACGTTTTAATCTTTTTGAAAAAAGATTTTCAAAAACGTGACTGACGTTTGTTTTGTCCTCATTGACATATCTCACCTCTTTGGTGTTTCTTACCCTTGTGATATATTCTCTATCTTTGACCTTTTTCTTTTTTTTTTTTTTTTTGCCTTTTTGATATCTGTCATCTTCGCCATTAAACTCTTTAATATATCACCTCCTTAACCTCTGACATTTTAATACCACGACCTTTTTAGCTTTTCAGACCTATATACATATAATAGATCTAAGTTTTTTTATTTCTGTTACTTATTTGACATTTCTAGAATTTTTACTTTAGTCTCCTTGATCTCTTTGATATCCTTGAACTCATTAATCTCATTCTTTTGTTGTCCTCTTTACCTTCCTTACCTTCGGTAATTCATGAGATCCTTGACCTTCTTGACTTCCATGTGTCTTCCTGTACCTCCTCAACTTGTCTTTCTTGTCCTGTTGGACCAAGTCAGCTTCTTGTCATTCATCTTTCTTGAAGTTCTTCACATAAACCAATTTGTTTCTTGACTCCCTGACCAATTTAATTTTATTAACTTATTTTTATGATTATTATTAATTATTATATTAATTATTTGTCCTTTAAAACCTTTCATTTTCTACCTAATATCCTACCTCAATGAAGAAGTAACTAGAGGCTTATTAATAAGATATTTAAATTGTGCTCTCTCTCAAAAACCTATAAAACGATACTCCAAATGAATATTTTTCTTCAATTC
The DNA here is from genome assembly GCA_029963805.1 of Aromia moschata. Taxonomy (NCBI): domain Eukaryota; kingdom Metazoa; phylum Arthropoda; class Insecta; order Coleoptera; family Cerambycidae; genus Aromia; species Aromia moschata. Next base: position 69,296 of record JAPWTK010000917.1, read on the forward strand.
ATGTTAAAATACCATCCTTAATGGCCCCTTACATGGGACAACAAAAAACACTATCAGCCAAATTGAAATATTCTAAATCCATGTTTTGACTAGAGCATACATATACGTTTCAGAGTTTTTAAATTTTTCTCTCATATTTTATTGTAATTCACTTTGAGAAAAGTAGGGTTGTTAAAAGAGTAGATAATATTACGGACTTGATTATCATCACACCGCTTTTTAACGTGTTTAAAACTTTCACGTGTTTGCAAAAATATTGCTAAAATTAGCCACAAACATAATGCAAACATAAAATAAATATAATAATAATAAATATGATATAAAATAAACATAAAACAAGCTAATTCGTTGTAATAAATTTAATTTTAATTACACGACAAAAAATACTTTCTTGCTATAATATACTCATAGATATTACATCACCTCAAAACAAATAAGTAATGTCTTCGTTGTCCGATCTTAACATGCCCCAATTCCTTTGACGATTCTGGTAATCTGGTGCTTTGCCTAGTACACTACACAAAACATATCTGTGTATTAATTAAGAATAGGCATTAGGAATAGGCAAAACACACATTTACACAGTACAAAATATCCTCGCAGATTTTAAGCGGTAAATTTAAAAATGTGATTTGTCTGATTGCTTTTTTTGAACTGATTCTAACCATATTTTGACTTTTTATATTTTTATAGCATTATTGAACGTGTTTTAGACAGAACTACTTCAATACTAAATAGTTTTCTAAATACTACCAGTAAATTCACAGAAACAGAAAATACTACCACCAACAGGAACATATAACAACTTTTCAAATTAATCCTGGAGTAGGTACTGGAACCTTCGGCGTAGAAACAAAAAACTGGACGTTTTCCACGAAACACCGAACTACTATACTTTTCTCGACGCGCGTTTCGCCAACTAAGTTAGCATTTTCAGGAGAAGATTAAATCTAAATTCTAACCTACACACTTGCACTATTTATAATACATTTGTTGCCACGGTTCACTGAACCGTAACTGTCTTTGTTTATCAGAGCAAACAGTGGACTGGTGGGTATCGGACCATTGTCCTTATTCATACTACTGTTACACTTAATGATTCGTAACTTTCAAAAGCATCCAACTGTCTACTGTTTGTTACATTTCTAATTAATTTTAAATTATTTATGTATATCCTATGGTTGTCAAAAGCGTGTTGGGCAACACAAGATTTTTCTGTTCTGCCTTATTTCAAATGAGCCATGTGTTCTTTAAATCTACACACAAGTCTTTACAACTTAATTCGTATATTCCTGACTTTTCGTTATTGTCGATTTTGTCTTTGGGGTTAACCAAAAGCGTCTGTAGTTTATTTTTAGAATTATAAACCAAATTGATACCTAATAATATTTTTAAAAATTGTAGCTAGTCCACGGGTGAATTTAGGTTCATATCGTAACGAAACAAATTTCGAATTGTCAGCATCTCTACGAAAAGTCGTGGAATTGTACCGGGTTATCTTAAATGTATGCTTCCTTATTAACTTATCTTGTATTAAATAGACTGAGTAACCGTTATTTTTAGCTATATTCTTAATTAATTGTTTCTCATGTTCAAACCTCTCTTTACTGAGGGGGAAATTTAACAAACGGTGAATTAGAAAATTAAAACTTGCCAATTTATGTTGAAAAGGGTGGTCTGAATCATTGGGAATATATCTAAGAGTTGCGGTTTCTTTCCTATATACATCAAACTCTAACTTATTTTCACTATTTCTAATAACTAATACATCTAAAAATGGTAGCTGTTCATTGTGTTCCATTTCATATGTCAATTTTATGGTAGGGAAACGGTTATTTAATTTAGCAACAAAATGATCTAAACTAATTGGTTTTGTATCAAATACCGCGAAGATATCGTCCACATACCTGAACCAAACTCTAGGGAAATACTCGAATGTATCTTTTACTGCTGTCTCAAATTTACTCATAAAAATATTTGCAATGAAAGGTGACAAGGAGTTACCCATTGCCGTTCCCTCATGTTGTTGAAAATATTCTCCATTATACTGAAAACAATTTTGATTCATACTAATACTAGTAAGCCGAATGTATTCCTTAATAATTTTATCGTCTAAACCATTTAATTCGAGTAATTCCGTGAGGTAGTCCAAAGTTTGCGGGATTGGGACTTGGAAACAATGAGCATACATCAAACGAGACCAGAATTTCACCTTCTTACAATTGGATATTTTTGATATTGTCAATGAACTCACTAGAATTTTTAACTGAAAAACTTGTCTGTGCAATAGGCAAATTTTCGAACTCGTTCGTTAACCATTTTAACAAATTATAAGTTGGGGATCCTATCGCTGATTTGGTCTTACAGCTTTTCCTGGTTTATGTATTTTTGGTAAACAATACAATTTAGGTATTACTGGATTTAACAATTGTAATTTTTGTCTCAGTGAAGGAGTAATAAGGTTGTTACATTCTTTCAAAGATTTTTTAACTTCCGTTGTCATTTTTGGCAAAGGATTTTTTGGCAATTTATTGTAAAGACCACTATTAATTAAATTGTGGACTCTTTCCGAATAATCGCTTTTGTCTAAGATAACAACCGTATTTCCCCTTTGTCAGCTTTTAAATAAAAACAAACTCGTAATTATTTGACAATATTTTTGTCATTCTTAAAATTCTTGGTATTATTTTTATTTTTAACAATGTTGGAACTAATTTGTTTTCTAACTGCTTCTCTGACAAACCCCCTGGAAGAATCGGGCAGGTGCTGTATTGCACATTCATCACCTGCCACGTCTTCCTCCAGGGCGTCTCAGAGGCAGAGGCCGAATTTTAATCCTTTTATTTAGGAGATTAAGTTCTTCTTTGTCAAACACTTGCGAGGATAAGTTTTCTACAATGTTGTAGAAATGGCTGAGTTTAAAAATCAAACATCTATATAGCCAACGAAGTATGCTTGAAATTCAAGCATACGAATTGTATAAAAAACTAACTTTTAGATTAGGTAATATAGAATACCAGCAATGGTCCGAGTTTCAGAGGGAAATGTTTGTAGTTGTAGAAACAAAATTTTTAAAAATATGTCTTCATTAAATAAAAAATTAGGCTTTAAAAAAAAAAAAAAGATACTCCTCAGAAAGTCGTCAACATTGTAGAAAACGTATCCTCGCAAGTGTTTGACAAAGAAGAACTTATGGTGGGTTCATGCAGAAATTTTTAGTAATAAGAATAAGAATAGTAATAAGCATAAAAAGTTAAACCTTCGTTTTATAATGACCCAGTTCATGCAGTAAACATAATTTTTAGTAATAATTTTAAAAATAAGGATTTGCTGCATGAACTGGGTCATTATAAAACGAAGGTTTAACTTTTATGCTTATTACTATTCTTATTCTTATTACCTAAAAATTTCTGCATGAACCCACCATTAATCTCCTAAATAAAGGATTAAAATTCGGCCTCCCTGCCTCTGGAGCAGTGTTGCCAGATGAAGTGCAGAGATAATCGTTTAACTCGGCTACAGAAAATCGTGTAAAATCGTGTAAAGTCGTAAAAATGTTAAATGTTATTTTGGAAATAAATAAAAACAAGTAATAAAATACCGTATTATTTATTAAAAAAAAACTTATTACAATATTAAAACAAACACTAAGTAATACATTTTATTTTTATAAATATATTTAGTAACATATAATTCACAAAGGTATTCTTTTAAAACAACAAATAAAATTATAATAAACACGTGACGATGTACATATTATACCTCATAATCGAAATATTTATAAACAGGAGCAGGGACGGACTTTATATACAGGGTGTCCCAAAAAAAGGATAATCCTTGGGGGCTTTATAGGAAATTTAACGTTGAACAAAAAAGTTCCTATAAACATGGGTCCGCAAATGAAGTCTTACTAATGAAAACCTCAAAAAAAACAAAAAAACGTATTTTTTTACTTTCATTCAAGAATTACTATGAAATGGCTCATTGATCAAAAACATGTCTCGAAATCAACCTTTTAGTACATCAAATTTGGAGTAGAATGCCGCCAACCGCTTGTTTCCGTAATTCATTGCCGAGATGATTTTTTGAAAAAAAAATTTTTTTTTTGTAATATCCATGTTTTCTCACTCAAAACCTGGTTTTTGCCATAAATAAGATTATTCTTTTTATCTCTTTTTTTAACTCTTTTTATCTCTTTTAAATCTTTTTTTAACCGTTTGACCTCATTTTCAAAGTCAGCGGTAAAGTCTTTTAAACAAGCGGTTGGCGGCATTCTACTCCGATGTACTAAAATGTTGACATTTTTTGAATCAATGAACCATTTCATAGCATTTCTTGAATTAAAGTAAAAAAACACGTTTTTTGTGCTTTTTTTGAGGTTTTCATTAGTAAGACTTCATTTGCGGACCCATGTTTATAGGAACTTTTTGTTCAACGTTAAATTTGCTATAAAACCCCCAAGGATTATCCTTTTTTTGGGGACACACATAGTGATTTCATTTAAATAAATTATTTGAATGCTTTTAAAGTTTTACATTTTTATTAAAAGTGGCGAATTTTGTTACCAAACGCCAAAAATCGTGAGAATTGTCCCTTTATTCGTGTATTCGTGTAAAAAGAACCGAAATCGTGTAATTACACGATTAATCGTGTAATCTGGCAACACTGCTCTGGAGGCGCCCTGGAGGAAGTCGTGGCGGGTGTTGAAACTGTTGAATGTGCAATACAGCACCTGTCCGATTCTTCCAGCGGGTTTGTCAGAGAAGCAGTTAAAAAAACAAATTAGTTCCAACATTGTTAAAAATAAAAGTAATACCAATAATTTTAAGAAAGACAAAAATATTGTCAAACAATTACAAGAGAAGTATTGTTTTTATTTAAAAGCTGACAAGGGAAATAAGGTTGTTATCTTAGACAAAAGTGATTATTTTGAAAGAGTCGACAATTTAAATTAATAGTGGTCCTTACATTAAATTGCCAAAAAATCCTATGCCAAAAATGACAACGGAAGTTAAAAAATCTTTAAAAGAATGTAACAACCTTATTATTAGAATTCGTGCGAGCGCGGAGTGTACAGGACCGTAGTCAGTTAACGAATGAAAATATTAATATGTTTTACATAAATTATGTAGCAATATAGTACTATTTTACCAAATAGTATGGTTAAGTCAAGGATAAAATAACTATATAAATTAAGATAACACGTAATAATGGCAACACTTACCCGACAAACGTCAGTGTTGAGACAAGGTTCCCATGGCAGGTTGGCGGTGGTTAAAACATATTATTATGTGATTTCTAAGTGTTCTGAGTGAAACGGCGACGTTTATCACTTAATATTAACTTGTGTATGGAAAAGAGCCTTTCAACGTCTACTGTTGACAATGGACAGTATGAGAAATTGTTGAGGTATGAACCCCATATATTTATACTAATATATTTCTGGTAACTCCGATATGTACCACTAAAACTACAATGTTTTCCAAAATGAAATATCCCGGATTTTTTTAACGCGCTTTGCTTTTTTCTTTTATTGTATTACTGACTGGGCGTATATTTTTGGCGTCGTATATATTTCATGAGGAATTTTTAGGTCCATATATTTTTCTAAAAGGTACGTACGTAAACTTGGGGTTCTCTAGTTTGTTTAATGGAATATTGCTTGCAACAAAGGAATAGAAAAATACCGGAGTCGTCGGCGCCGGACGAGGCATGGTTTTCAGATGTCTTGTTACTTTAGTTTTATCTGAAGAATTTATAATGCGTTCACACACAGTACAAAAAGGTAATTTCTTTGAATATGTACATATGTCCCCAAAACCCTCGGGGATCACTGTCAAACCACGTTTGAAATACTTCCCGTCTATTTCTTTTCACCTTTGGCATGGTACCTGACTTTATTCACTTCTCCCCTCAACTAATAATTATTGATATTTATAAAGTTATTTAATCACACGGCGAATACGTAAAAACGAAACGTATCAACGCGATGCAATACCGACGACTGTCCTGTTACAGCGTGCCATAAATAACTAAAATTGCTAGCGCAGTTTTCGTAATGCAAGTCAACTGTGAGCTGTGAAGGCCAATGAGTCAAGGGCAGAACATGCACAGTGTCGGCCCTGTGACATTCGCGCTTGGTAATAAGTATTAATACTTACTAATGTACTACGATGAACATAGTTTCTGTGAACATATTAACATTTTCATTCGTAAACTGACTACGGTCCTGTTACACTCCGCGGTCGCACGAACTCTACTTATTACTCCTTCACTGGGACAAAAATTACAATTGTCAAATCCAGTAATACCTAAATTGTATTGTTTACCAAAAATACATAAACCAGGAAAATCTGTAAGATCAATTGTATCAGCGATAGGATCCCCAACTTATAATTTGTCAAAATGGTTAACGAACGAGTTCACAAATTTGCCTACTGCACAAACAATTTAAAAAATCTAGTGAGTTCATTGACAATATAAAAAAATATCAAATTGCAAGGAGGTGAAATTTTGGTCCCGCTTGATGTATCCAAGTTGTTCATTGTTTCCAAGTCTCCCAATCCCGCAAACTTTGGACTACCCCAAGGAATTACTCGAATTAAATGGTTTAGACGATAAAATTATTAAGGAATACATTCGGCTTACTAGTATTTGAATGAATGAAGATTGTTTCAGTATAATGGAGAATATTTTCAACAACATGAGGGAACGGCAATGGGTAACTCCGTGTCACCTTTCTTTACAAATCTTTTTATGAGTAAATTTGAGCACAGAAGTAAAAGATAAATTCCGAGTATTTCCCTAAAGTTTGGTTCAGGTATGTGGAAGATATCTTCGCGGTATTTGATACAAAAGCAATTAGTTTAGATCATTTTGTTGCAAAATTAAATAACCGTTTCCCTACCATAAAATTTACATATGAAATGGAACACAATGAACAGCTACCATTTTTAGATGTATTAGTTATTAGAAGTAGTGAAAATAAGTTAGAGTTTGATGTATATAGGAAAGAAACCGCGACTCTTAGATATATTCCCAACGATTCAGACCACCCTTTTCAACATAAAATGGCAAGTTTGAATTTTCTAATTCACTGGTTGTTAAATTTCCCCTCAGTAACGAGAGGTTTGAAACATGAGAAAAAATTAATTAAGAATATAGCTAAAATAACGGTTACTCAGTCCATTTAATACAAGATAAGTTAATAAGGAAGCATACATTTAAGAGAACCCTGTACAATTCACGACTTTTTCGTAGAGATACTGACAATTCGAAATTTGTTTCGTAACCATATGAACCTAAATTCACCCGGGGACTAGATAAAATCTTTAAAAATATTAATATCAATTTGGTTTATAATTCTACAAATAAACTAGTCGCTTTTGGGTAAACCCAAAGACAAAATCGACAATAACGAAAAGTCAGGAATATACGAAATAAGTTGTAAAGACTGTGATCAAAAGTATATTGGGCAAACTTAATTTTAAATTAATTTAAAATTAATTAGAAATGTAATAAACAGTAGACAGTCGGATGATTTTGAAAGTTTAGAAATCATTAAGTGTAACAGTTGTATGAATAATGACAATGGTCCGATACCCACCAGTCCACTGTTTGCTCTGATAAACAAGACAGTTACGGTTCAGTGAACCGTGGCAACAAATTTAATATAAATAGTGCAAGTGTGTAGGTTAGAATTTAGTTTTAATCTTCTCCTGAAGATGCCAACTTAGTTGGCGAAACGCGCGTCGAGAAAATTATAGTAGTTCTGTGTGCTAAAAATATCAATGATTTTATTTTTTATTTTTCTATCCAAAGTGTATCGAATTCGAGATATCCTATCATTTCCAGACGTTCGTAACTCTCATCGGTTTGTATTGATTGTAGTGCCATCTGTGAAAACACATCATTAAATACATTGAATTCTACGTCAAACACCAACGCAATTTTTCCTGAAGAACCTAAATCTGCAATAAAAACTAGGGGTTTCCATTTAAGATTTTTAAAGTTACCCCCACGCCTCCCTCAGAGGGTAGGGGAAGAATAACTTTTGGTATCACTGGATAGATTTTTTTTAAATATTGAACACTTTTTAATGTTTTATTCCAAACTGTATTTGTCGAGATATTCGACCGTTTCCAGACTTTTCAGACACCCAGTGTGGAATAAAGTATAGTTTGAAAGTACATTTTTATACTGAATATTTGCCACAAAAATAAAACAAAATTATTAGTATTACAGAAATTCTTTCATAAACTTCAGTAACTGTCAAATCCCAAATGGAAACCCAATTTTTTTATTGCGTATTTGCATTCTCCTGAAAAAAAAACGCGTCTGAACTAGTGTTCATGTTGTTTTTTTCACAGATAGTGAATAAAAATTGAAGAGATACCAACGTCTTGAAATGGTAGAATATCTCAAGAAATACACTTTGGATTTAAAAATAAAAAAATACGTGTTCAAAATTTATCCTGTGATACCAAAAGTTATACTCCCTCCCCACCTTCAGGGGTGGGGTGAGGTTAACTTTAGAATCTGAAACGGGAACCTCCATTTTCTATTGCAAATTTGGATTCTCCGCAAAAAAAAAAACATGACTTTGATCCAGGGTTAATGACATTTTTTTTCACAGATAGCATTACAATCGACAAAAATCGAAGAGAGGTAAGAACATGCGATTGAGGGCAGTCACCTGATCTAACTTTTCTAGATTATTTCTACTGGGGATATTTAAAAAGTAAAGGGTGTATATATATAAAGGGTCTTTCATTAAGAATGATAGGATTTTAATGTTAAATAAAACAACGAAGGTTTGACATATCAACTTAATTCTTGCTTTATTTTGAAGCTTGGACAATGCAGTTGTGATCGGAATAAGATATCGGTCAAATGTCCACCACGGCTTCGTTGACACTGACGCACCCGATCGCTCCAATTTCTGATCACTCTGTGCAATAATTCCGGCTGTATTTCGCCAATAACTTGACGAATATTCTCTTCCAAGTGATCCAAAGTCTGTGGGTTGTTGGCTTTCACCTTGGCGGCCAATTCACAAATCCTCGTGAGATGATCCATTCTCCAAACCTTTCCTCAGCAAAGTGAGCGTAGCATCAGCTGTATGGCACGTAGCGCCATCTTGTTGCAACCACATCTCTTCAATATTGATGTTCTCAAGTTCTGGCCATAGAAATTCGAGTAACATGGTCGTATAGCGGTCGCCATTCACGGTTACGGCTATTCCATCCTCATTTCGGAAGAAATAAGGTCCGATAACGCCGCCATGCCATAAACCGCACCCCACACATTGAGTTTTTCGGAATGCAACGGAACTTCATGTAACACTTCTCGGTTATCCTCGCACCAATAACGGTAATTTTGCTTTTATTCACAAAACCATTCGACCAAAAATGTGCCTCGTCTGAGAAGATGATTTTTGGCCAAAATCAGGATCGTGTTCCAAGTGCTCAAGGGCCCAGTCAGCAAACTCTCGACGCAATCTGTGATCCTGTGGCTTTAGTTCTCGAGTCAATATGACTTTATAAGGATGCAACCCCAGATCCTTACGCAATATTCGATTAGAGACAGTATATAGATAACATGGCAAAATGAAATATTCTCTCCTGACACCAGTTTAAATATTTACACTCCAACTTATCACCGAATCACAAAGTACTACCAATAGTACCTCATCTTTCTCAAATACGGAAACCAGTAGGGCAAAAATATAAGTCGCAAAAATCATTAAACAAACCATAGATTTGATACTGTGACTATCAGATTTTTTTCCTCACAAAAAACAACTCGTGAGTGAAAGAGTTAATTTGGTTGAGGAATTTGAAAGGTTAAAGTGGGTTAGTTTGCAAAATAAGTCCAATAAAATCTGTATATTTTAATATACAGTTTGTGTAAAGGCAACATCATCGGCCAGTTTGGAAAAGGACAAACAAAGTGAGACGACAGATACCGCATACGCATCGAAGGTAGTGGGAAAATAAGACCGTCCACTCACCACCTGCAGCTAGACATAGCTGAGAAGTGTAGTTGAAGTAAAACAGATATTCTTGTTAAAAATTTTATCAAAATGGTTTATTCACGCGAAGAAATACATACATATATCAGAATGTCGTATAGCATGGCATCATAACAGCAATTCTGAATGTAAATTACAAGATTCATTTGTTAACATATGTTCCAAATGGGCCAACACTTTCTAAAAACACTAGGAATCCAAAATATTACGCATAATCTTATTAGTACAGTAAAGCATTTTTGTTCGGCGCAGCGGCGGGCGATTAGCCGTGCTGTGTGAAAGAAGGGTTCAGGTTCAGACGTGTTGACTGTACTGATTAGGTAGGTGGTGAAGGGCCGGCCCATTTACCCACTACCTTCGATGCGTAATGATGGTTGCGTCTTACATGTCGTTTCACATGTATTTGTCCTTTTTCATAACCGGCCGATGTTGGCTTAACGCACACTGTATATACATTGAAGTCTATGTACAGAACTCTAAAAAATATTAGGTTCCTACCTCTACCATACTCTTCTTTTTCATTCCTTCAGCATTTATTTTTTTGTATTTAATAAGTTAATAGATAAAATTGACTGCAAACATATTTTTGATCACTTGAACTTGTATGTTAACAGTACACCACTTGGTCCTTTAAGTTATTTTACTTTACTCTTTACACTCAACATCCACATATCCGAACTCCAAATTTCCGAACTCATGATATTTCCGAACTTTTTCTCACGATATTTCCGAACTTGTACTTCCACATAACCGAACTTGTCGCTGATTGGTTGACGACAAAAAACCGCGAAATATGAAATGAGAAAAAAAATGTACACAATAATGCGATTGTTATCAAACATTTTGATTGTCACATAATTCAGCAGAGGAAATCGCCCTCCCTCAGCAGCTCACCTGAGACAGGTTCTACAAGAGTTCTTCTTTGTACAAACCAGTGGAAAACACTTATTTCAAATGGCGTATCCTAAGTACCGGTGCACTTTTTTACTTCCGACAAGTAAATTTCTTTTTTCCCAAGAATTTCTGCCACTGACGATTTACAAATATTGTACATCTTACATAGATCAACATTTTTAACACCATTTTTTGCGTGATTTATCAGATCCAGCTTTTGCTCCAAGGTTAGCCTCTTAGCAGGCTCTTTTCTCTGCAAATAAACAGTACAATAATGTTTGTTTTGTATCACGGTTTTATTAAAAATACGTATTTTCTCATCATTTCTCATTTCAGTTTTAAATTATTATAGGTTACGTCAACAAAATGTTCAATAAAACAACCTTTACTTTGAATTACAAAATAATTACCTGCATTACTCTCTCCTTTGCACCTGACATTTTTTTTGTTTAAAAAAACGTTATTTTATTAACATGTACACATGTATGTATGTATTACATTTGCATAAAAACCTCGAAAAACAAAGAAAAGGACTAGAATGAGCCAGAAAAACCCTTTGCGCATGCGCCAGCAGTTCGGTTATTCCGATGTGACGAGAGTTCGAAAATGTGGAAGTTTGCGGAACGGAAAGGTTCGGATATGTGGATGTTGAGTGTATTATAACACTTCAAATAACTCACCAATATGCCTACTTCAATGACAATATATGTTTTTAGTCATATAGATATATTTAGTTTTAACATTATATTTTGTAAAATGACAAGCTTATAACATAAGAACATTCATAATACATTTTATATACATCTACAAAAAAACTGTCTTCAAATAAATAAATAATATATATATCAAACTGTCTTAAAAATAAATAAATAAATACAGTCATCAAGTTGTCACTACGTTTTATAATATTTATTAATTCAAGGTTTTGCAGGACTTGTAGTAGGCAATTTTAAATTGTTGATAACTGCGTAAGTAAACTCTTGAGTACTAGATTGTCCACCAACATCTTTTGTCTTAATTTTACCATCCTTTAATACATCATCGATTGCATTTCTTAACATTTCTCCATACACTGGAAGATTTATATGTCTCAAAAGTTTGGAGGCACACAATAGCATAGCAGTTGGGTTAGCTACATTTTTGCCGACAGCTCGGAATATGTATGACTAGCCCTAAAATAAAAATGTTTCTGGTAATTTATTTTACAAATTTACAATGAATAAAACACAAGCAGGCACTAAAATATGGAGAGAAACTAGAAAATATGGTATACTAGAAAAATATTATATACAATACATATACAATTTTACAATTAGGGTCAATCCATATGAAGTAATTGAATAAAAAATAGTTTTAGAAAATAACAGTTTTTTATTCCTTTGAATTCCTTTTATATAGGGTGGTTGACAATGAATGGCCCATTAAATGTTTAGAGAGACCTGAAAATTTGAGAGAAACAATATGAAGCTGAAAATATGTGTCTGGGTTTTCAGGGATACTCTAAACATGTAACATAATGGCAACTTTCTGGCACTTCTGGTTATAATAATGATAATAATAATAATATTTTTATTAGCTCAAAGTATACAAATCTGATTTACAGTGTTAATAAAAAAATACAAAAAGAAATACAAAACAAAAAAAAAAACCTCTGAAAATATTTAGTTTATTGATTATAATAATATACATATACACATTTCCAAATTATACATATCACAAATTAATATTTGCAGTACAAAATTCTCTACATTTCATTTTAAATAGTGATAATGTTTGACAATTTTTTATATCTGCCAACAATTTGTTGTACTCAATTAAACCTTTATGAAACAGATTATTTTGGCGATACGAGGTGGTAATAGTTGGTACATAAATTTAGTTAGTTGAGTTAGTTATTAAAATAGTTGGTAAATTCCTATGCGATCTTGTATTATATTTATGGATGTCCTCAATAAAACTTAAGTTCTCTAATAGATGTGGTGGAAACATATTATGTGTTGTTTTAAAAAATATAGTTTGTTTAACACTCAATAATTGGGTTTGTTGTAACATGTGTTTAATACTAGTGTCTTTATTACATTTTTAAAATTATTCTTATTGCTTTGTTTTGTTTTTTTTTTGTATTCTATTTATTTTCATATCATTGAAGAGAAACAATATACTTGCACAATAGTTGAGGTGTGGCATAATTATCATTTTGTATATCAATAATTTAGTCCAACTGCCTAAGCAAGTCTCCTATTCTTCCTAAAAAATTTACTTTGTTTGCTATTTTATTGGTAATGCATGTAGCATGACTAGAAAATGTTAAATTTGAATATACAGTGGAGCGCCCGATTATCCGAACCTCAGTTATCGAACGACCGGTTAACCGAACCTCAAAATCCAACCGCTCCCTCTTCTTATCCACGAGTGGCCTATGCGACCAACGTCATATCGTCAGTGCGGGCGTTGTGCAGTGGTTGTTCTCTTTTCTTTTGGTACACATGGAAGTGTAAAATAAATTTGTGTGTAGTATTAAAGTTTATTTGTTTATTTATTTAATTATCTATGCACATACATATTATGTACCTACATCCCAAATATTTTTTTTAAATTATCAGATCCGAAATATCAGTTATCCGAACCACCCTGGTTCCCAATTAGTTCGGATAATCGATGCTCCACTGTATAACTATACCTAAATATTTACATTGTTTAACCTGTTCTAATTTTGTACCATTAATATATACATTAATATGACACATATATCATCTACTAAATTATATCTACTTTTTATTAATTTAAATTTTGTTTTTTCTGTATTTACATTTAAACTATTATTATGCAGCCATCTCGCTATTGTTATTAGTACTTCATTAATCTTGTACATTTTCACCTATTATATAATAAGGTGTCATCAGCAAAAGAGTTGTATCTTACATTTATCAACGTATTGCACTATATCATTAATATATAATAAAATATAAACAAATTAGGTCCCATAACTGTGCCTTGTAGAACTCCATGTATACTATTATTATATTTTACAATTTAATCTATATCCTCAAGATATTATGTTAATAATTTTAAAATTGCTGGCCCTATTCAAAGTTTTTCAATTTTAATAACAGTAAACTTCTGTTTGTTGTTTCAAATGCACCACGAAAGTCAAGGAAATCTACACAATTATTTGTTTTTTTTTTTTGCTAATGCATCTTTCCACTTACTACCTGTTTGTATAGCACTTTCACATGAATTCTACTTTCCTAAATCCTGCCTGGTAGTAATATAATTTATTATCTGTATATTTATCACCATCTCTAGTAATTTCTCATATGTGGGTACCATATTTATGGGTCTGTGTTCTTCGCATTTTATTGTATTCTTCTTCTTTTCCAACAGGATAATAGTTGTTTTCCATGACCTAGGGAAAGTACTATTCTCCAAACTAGGTACTTTATTACTTCTAAAAATTGATCACCTATTTCTACCAAGTTACAGTATTTTCGTAGTAATACCATTTACAAAACTTCTTTTGTTTCATTTTTTATGACTATCGTTTTCAGTTCAGTAAGTTCTATTGTTGCATTTTTTTCTAATTTACAGTTAATTTTTATTCATTCTATTTAAAACATTATCAATTTGTTGTTTCATCTGGATGTGTTATTATTTCAACTTATGCTTTGCAAAAAGTATGTGCTAAATTGGTTGGCTATTTCATTGTCATCCTTTTTTAAGTGTATTGTTAAATAAACTACCATCTTTATTATTTTTTCAGCACTTTTAACTAATTCTTTTAAGGTCTTTCACATCTCTACAGCATCAGTTTTTACTTCATCAATTTTTCCATTATAATATCTTTCCTTTTGTTCTCTAACCAAATTTACTACTCTATTCCTTTGCCGTTTTCCCAGTCAACTACATTATTGGTTACAACTGCCCTTTTGTATAGTTGATCTTAAAGCTATATTTTCACCAATTGTTGGGTCCCACCAGTTTTTCTGCTAAACTATTTGTATCATTACTGTTTGATGTCCGTCCATGATATCTAACTGAAAATGTAGTTTGTTGAATTTTTTTAAATCCCTGAATATTTTTCTACATGATTTATACTCGATTCTATGAAGATCTACAGTTATAATACAACGGTCTGTTATTTTCGGTGTTAAATGAACTTGATGGTCTTGATGATTCTTCTGATGTTGACTTCTTTTTCATTTGTAATCACTAAATCAATCTTTGTAGAAGATCTTTGTGTGATTCGTGTAAAATTCGTGTATTCGGGGGGGGGATGGGTAGGTGTAGGTGTAGGTTTCAGGGGTGCTTGAGTTGTCAAAGGGTGAAAGCGGAGTTGTGGCGAGTAAATGCAAAGGGGTGGCCAATAGGGTCTGGAAATGGTTTGAAGAGATGGGACATGCCCATCTCCACGGCCCCAATATACAGAACTTATTAAAGAGGTCTTAATGGGTCGGGATGGAGTTCTACCCGACAGCGTCCTTCTTAGTCCATCCTGTAGGTCTTGCTGTCAAAATTGCTGTCAAAAACTCGCGAATTCAAATTTCGACATGGGGTTGGTTTGGAGTCACAGCGTAGCTATTTCGGGGCATTAAAACCAACCCAAAAGGCTACCGAAAATTAAAAACGGCCAAGTCTCCAACTCCGAATAGAACGAAAATGGCGCTAATCTAAAAAGTGTTACGCTAATTTTGACGAACAGTTTAATAGTGACATTTTTGGTAAATATTTGACATCAGATTCTTACTCAGAACCACGTTAACTGAATTGTACCAATTTTCATTGGGTTTGAATACAGGATGTTCGAGAAAATTGAAATTTAAAACAATTTCTATTTTTATCAACTATCTGTTATTTCATCTTTTCATAATAATTGTCAAAAAATATCGTTATTAATTCCAGATAATGTTTACAACACATTTTTGAATATCAATTTTTTAATCAATCATCAAAATGGCATTAAACTAATGCCATCTTAAATTTTAAAGCCTTTAGAAACAACAAATTTGTTCTTTGTAAAAAATGGTGGTACTATTTGGAAATTATTAGCAATTTAACACAACGATTAAAAATGGTATTTATTTTCTGTTGATATGATTATCGAAAACAAATTGAGAAAATACATTAGTTATTAAAGCTAGCTAAACTTCACAAAACAAAGTTTAAAAAAAATAAAAAAGAAGTTTTTATTGAAAACAAAAAACAACAAAATTATAATAATTAGTAATCATTTTACAACAAAAGTATTAAAACACAAATTAATTAGGCTCCTCAATTATTTAACCGAAATAATTAAGTAACAATCAAATTAAACTATCTTCAATAAGTTTACCATTTACCCTTTTGCATTTTTCAGTACGACATTCAATATTTTTTTGTCACTTTCCTTAGTTGCTGTCTGGTTACACTATGACAAGCTTGAACAATGCGATCACAAAGATCCTCTCGAGTCTGAGGCCTTGATATGTATACTTTGGTTTTTATTGTTCCCCATTAAAAAAATCCAGGGGAGTTAGGTCTGGAGAACGGAGTGGCTAGGCAATGAGTGGGCTGTTTCGCCCTATTCATTGATTTGGATAATTTTCATTCAGCCAATTTTTCATCAATAACATGTTGTGAATGGGTGCACCATCAAGCTGAATATGTAAATTCAATATCTCATTAAGAGAGAGCTCATCGACCGCGTTGGTAAATTCATTTTCCTAAAAATTGAAGACATAGAACCATTTTTAAGTTTTCCTCAAAAAAGTTAGGCCCTCTCTTAATATAACTCCTTCTCTTAATATACCGACCATACATTCACTTTTTGAGAAGATTGTCTTACATTCTATCAAGCAGTGAGATTTTCTTCCTGCCACATTCTAATATTCTGGGATGATAGGAACCATTGGTTGGAAAGGTAGCCTTATTGGTGAATAAAATATTTTAATAAATTTGCGTATATGAAGAAATTATGGTTTATACGGTTTTTTGCCATTCCTCTTCAAGCATCCTAATATGCAGTTTTAGAGATATTTAAATTTATGGAAGCCCCTCTAATACTTCGGATCGGATGTCGGATTTGAATTAAAGTAATCCAAAATAATTTAATCATTTGGGTGCATACAATTTAGCTGTAACTTATCGCTTTTTACACTACCAGTTTCGTTAAAAAGGCGATTACTTTTGCAACTGTAAGATGATGTATATTTCTGCCAGGATGTCTTCTATTAAATGCTACAGCAGCTCCGAAAACTTCGAGCTCCAGCCCCAACCAACCTCAAAATTATCACTTTTTCATTTAAAGAGTTCTCATTCATTGTTTTTAAAATGTACAATATTTTACTAGCAGTGCGTTAAAAACTAGTTTGATATCTGTCAAAGAGTGTAACATTTGTTTTCCATACCATAGGTACTTAACAGAATGCAATAATGAGAAACTGAAGAAATTTTGAAGTTACCATTGCCTACTATATGATTATTTTGGATTGCTTTAATGTAAATCTGATATCACATATTAGGGCAGCTTCACACTAACCCGGCAGTCAGATATCCGTTTTTCTACCTGGCAACGACACTGGCGTTCATTCTTTCACACAAAAACGACAGGGGCCCGGCAACGTTTTTTCCCGTTCGCTTTTTCAGTACGTTTTTAAGCTTTTTCATCCGAGCCGTTCGTTTTTTCAGTACAGATCAATAGGATAAAATAGCTGAAAAATTTTAACGAAGAGCTAATTTCCAACATTGCATTGGAGTTGTCGTTATATTCGTATGTCGACATATTCATATTCAATATCCGTTCGATGTATTACAACTACAAGGAATTCTCGTCTATAGTATTGATAGCTGTTGCAGATTATTATCATTTTCTGTACTTGATTAAATATTGGAGGTTTTGTCAAAGATGGTGAATCAACTATATTTAAAGAATGTTCTTTGTGGAAATCAGGGGTGAAAAATGAAATGAATATTCCTGACGAAAGATGTCTTCCTGGGACAAAAGTCCCAAGGTACCCTATTTTTTTTGTGGCTGATGAAGCGTTCTGGCTGCACAAACACCTTCTTCAGCCATTTGGTGGTCGTTGCTTGTCAATTCAGAAAATAATCTTTATCGCCTTTTGAGAGCTCAAGGTATGTGGAATGTACTTTTGGAATATTGACAAATAAATGGAGAATTTTCCACAAAGCTCTAAATGTGGATCGAGATTTTGCTGTTGACATAGTAAAAGCTTGTGAAAAGTTGACATAGTAAAGGCACAAGTTTGTCATTGAAAGAGATGGCTACAAAGCAGAAGATACTCTATGTATAACCGGGTTTGAAAACGAACAAACAAGTGAATGTGTGCGTGCGGGACTTTCAGCAAATAATGTACGGAAAAAGATGATGGATTATTTTGGCTCAGTAAAAAAAGTGGATTCAACTGGCTCAGTAAAATGGCAATATTCTAAAATTTAATGTAACAATAAAACATAAAAAATGGGGTTAATTTATTTTCAATAAATGGAGGGCTCAGAAGCCAAACAGTGTAAGTCAGTAAATGACAGAAACGAGATAAATTGATAAATCAAGAATTTTCATAGTGTAATTTAGAAAAATATCGTTCTTATAAGAATTATGAATATTATTTTTATCCAGCCGTCCACTGCAGTGGGAGCTGCCGGGCCCCCTTGACCTTTGCCCGACTGCCGTGCGTCGTGTATACGACCACGACTTTTGTCGGCTTGACGTGAATTGTCTCATTCAATCCTTCACCCAAAAATCGGATTCCGGTGTCGTTTGCCCACTACGAAGCAAGCCTTAGAGGAGCTTCCATAAATTAATTAATTAATTATTATTTATTTTATTTTTTTTTTTTAGTTAGTTTTACTACTAACTTGTTTTTCTCTTAAAAATAAATAATCAAATAGACCAGAGAATGGCGAAAAACTTAAATTGTTGATAATTTCCAAATAGACCTATTTACAAACAAGATTGCCATGTATAGCATTTACAATTTAAAATGCATTAGTTTAATAGCATTTTGATTATTGATTTAAAAAATTTATATTGTCTTCAAATTTCAATTTTTCAAACATCCTGTATTCAAACCAATAAAATTGTACAACCCTGTTTACAGTGGTCCTGAGTAAAAATCTGATGTCCAATATTTAATAAAAAAATCGCTAATGGCACTCTTGATTTGAAAAAGATCTCCTAGATGGCTTTACTCCACGAGATGTGTGGAGTATGCATTTAATGCCTTTTATGAGACCTATTATTAAAAAAAAAAAGTTCTTGAAAATCGGATACAAATAAAGATTTTAGAAGGGTGTATAGACCTAAAGTGGACACCTGTATGTACATATACACGTGGAGACTTTAACTGGATGATTCGGTGAATGATTTTTCAAAAATTCCGAGACACGTCAACTTTTAAATGTATTTACCTACAATTTACCTAAAATTAAATTTATTTTCAACGTAACAATTGTTCAAAATGTGCACCATTCACTTGTTGGCAGCATCCCAGTCTGTGGTAGGTTTCATCCCTTACATTATGCAACATTTGCGGTGTATTTTTTCCGATTTCCTCTCTTATCCTTTCCTGCAGATCTGCTATGTTGTTGGGTTTCTGAATGTAAACCCTACTCTTAAGATGTCCCCACAAAAAGAAATCCAGTGGTATAAGATCTGGAGATCTTGCTGGCCACTCAATATTACCTCGCCTACCAATCCACCTACCGGGAAAAATTCTGTCCAGATACTGACGAACAATGGCAGCATAGTGTGGTGGGGCCCCATCTTGCTGAAACCATAACGTCTCGTCGGTCAAGTTAGGGTTAAAGGGGTTTGGAAATAAATGACATAGCACTGGCATTAGTTCATGCTGGAGTAAACGCAAGTATCTTGCTCCATTAAGAGTGTCATCAAAGAAAAATGGTCCTACAATTCTATCTTGTATTATTCCGGCCCACACATTAGTTTTCTGTGGGCGCTGAGTATGAAGTTCCCTCATCCAATGGGGGTTCTCTTCAGCCCAGTAATGACAATTTTGGCGATTTACGTGCCCATTTAATGTAAAAGTAGCCTCGCCAGAGAAAACTATCCACTCTAAAGATAACTGGTTTTGATCAATACAAGTCATCAATAAATCGCAAAATTCCAACCGTCGATCTGGATCATCTTCAAGTAGCTCTTGAACAGCTTGCATTTTATATGGGCGTTTTTTCTCATATTCAAGTATTTTTAAAACTGTTTTGTGATTAAGATTACTATCACGGGCCAGTTGACGGGCTGGAGTGATTGGATTTTCTTCTAGAGCAAGCAACAAATTCAACTTCGTGTCGTCATCAACAGCCTGCCTCTTACTCGGTACTTTCCTGACATGGCCCATCTCTCGATATTGTGCCTCAATTTTACTAATGGTACCTTGATTTAGTGGTGGCAAGTCAGGATGCGTTTCTCGAAACAAGCGAACAACTTCGCATTGAGTTCCCCCAATATTAATATATTTTTAAAAAAAATTAATTTTTATAAATCCTTACGGTACTTTCCTACATGGATCTCGATATGTGCAATTTTACTAATGGTACCTTGATTTAGTGGTGGCAAGTCAGGATCGTTTCTCGAAACAAGCGAACAACTTCGCATTGAGTTCGCGCCCTATCACCATATCCAATCATCATCAAAATTTCGATTTTTAGTGATTCAGTTAAATAAGACATTTTCACCAATTTGAAATAACACTTCGTTTCAAACTCTGAATACAGCATACAAACTAAATTACTCTTTGCGGCCGTGTAAAAACACTAGCAAAAAAATAACAAATATCAGTTGTGGCAAAAAATTGCTTGGAATTTTTTGTGGGGACATATGAAAAGTAAGGTTTACATTCCAAAACTAAACAACACACATTTTGAGTACGAAATTGTTGCGTTAAAAATAAATTAAATTATAAAATTACGTTTTAATTTTGCAACCCTACAAACATACTAAAAATTAAAATTTGATCAGTGCGTTGGATTCCTCTTTCCACCAGGTTTACAATGAGGGGTCACAAGCCATTGGGTTGCATTTGAAAAAATCATGTTGAGGGTGGTTTCAGCCACCCCTGAAGGGCCATATTTTTCACATTACTTGCAAAATGTAGGTAAATACATTTAAAAGTTGACGTGTCTCGGGAATTTTTTGAAAAATCATTCACCACCCCGCTAACGAATATATTCCAGTTAAAGTTCCATATTACATTAAGATAATGGTTAAGACGAATGATACTGTGGCGAAAACACCAGTAGGATGCATTGCCGGCCGGCCAAGCGTACAGCAAAACTCACCGACACGTCACCGCGTTGCGTAAGCCTCCACAAACTTCGACCCCTTTCGAGAAGTTCCGTAAGCGTCGATCTGGACACTCTGGATGCATCTACACAAGCCTAGCGTGCTTTACGCGTCATCTAGGGTTTTCTACTGTTGCCGGCGACCAGTATAATAAGCCTCCGTAGAGGCGGGAACGGACAGTCTATATTTGAACGTGTGCCGCGGTCTTCGTAAGATAAATAATCGAATATAAATTGTATAAAATAAATTAGTATTAGGAGTAAGTGTTTAGTCCGTATTTGTATTTAGTTAAATAGATAGTGTTAGTAGAAAGTGCGAGTTTAATTTTTCACACCTTACGAACCTGTAGTGAATAAAATGTTACAATACTAAAAATAGGAAGAAATTTATTTACTAGCACTATAAGACTGTACTTACTGGTTCAAATACAACACAGTTTGCTGAATAGGATGCTCCTGCTACAACTCCAGCACCTCCTACTAAACCAGAAGCTAAATTGTCTACAATATTTCCATACAGGTTCGGCGTTACCATTACATCAAACTGTTGTGGATTAGACACCATTTGCATGGTACAGTTATCAACAATCATTTTCTCGAACTCAATTCTTGGATACAATTTAGCCATCTGAAATAAAAGTAATTTAAATAGTACACGGTATTGTTTTATCTTGACCACTCCATTTTATTCGTAAACGGTTGAAGGAAATTGTAATTTGCAAAAAGTATCATATTCCTTCCATCTGAGACTAAAATTTGTCGTATGTAAAAGAAAGAAAACCGAACGACGCCAGACGTCGCGACGCTTCAAACATTTTTTTTTCCAGAAAAAATATGTTTTATGGTATTGTCGGAAACCTCTTTTAACTTGGAGCTTATTAATATTTTCCTTTCTTAAAAAGTTATATCTCAAAAGGCATGACTTTTACCTACATACATCATATTTATCTTTTATACGAGTATATAGACTTTTACTTACATACATTATCCTTATATTGTAAAATATTTTACACTAGGCCATATTTTTCAATGAATTAGTGAAAAAGATCATAAACTATAAAACATTATATATTTATTGATTGTTACCTAAAATTAAGGTAAAAACAAAATATCGGTAATTCTGCACAGTGCCTTATAATGGTGAGTTTACATGTATCTAAGTATTGTAGCGAAATCGGCAAACATGTGTCACGCCGGACGGCTGTGATACCGCCGCGAACAAAACAAGGGTGACTCAGCAACACGTAACCGAAACCGTCGAAATTGCTGGTGACATATGTAAATTCGGCGTTGCAAAGTTTAGAACAAAAATTTGTGACAAGTTCTGGAAGCTTGGAGAATAAGTTACTCGAAAATTCGACAAATTTAGAACAGAAACTCCTATAAAATTCCACTAAAATGGAACAGAAACTAGAGGAAGATTTTGGTAATTTAGGAGAGTTGGAGAAAAATTGTTAGAAAACTGTACAATTGGAACAGAAGTTATTAGAAAATTGGGATCAAAAGCTATAGGAAAATGCAAGTTGTCTCCAGAAATAAATGCGGGCGAATATGCGGACGGAAAATTTGGGGAAATAGAAAGTAAATTGGTTACCGTAGAATTCCAGAATAAATTTATAGAAGTAGAGAGAAAAAATAGAACGCTGAGTTTAGAAAGTGGGGGAACAACAATGAATGGTCAATACCGCGCTGAAATCACCTGGTAGCGACATCGACAGGTTGAGTAAACCCGAGTTGAGCAGTCACATGGAAATTTCGAAAATTCACATGAAACCACCACAGTTTGATGGTAAGAGTTCCAGGGTTAATTATCTATAGCAATTTGAGGCTGCAGCGAAGGCAAATGGTTGGTCGTTGGCGGAGAAGGCTACAGCGCTGACGTTGGCGCTACGCGGAGATGCCACGGATATATTGCAGACGCTTTCGCTGGAAGAACAAGATGATTACCATCAACTTATCGAACATCTGGAAATGCGATATGGTCAGTCCCATCTCGAGCATGTCTACCACTCGCAATTGAAGAATCGGTCAGAAAAATAACGAATCACTGCAAGAATTTGAAGCGGACATAGTGCGGTTAGTTCGTTTGGCTCACTCATCTACACCAGAGAACGTCATGGAACGATTGGCCATGCAGGCATTTTTAGATGGTGCAGCCCATCTAAAGTTCAAGTCCCAGCAAGTTGGTGGATGCTTTGGCGCGAGCTTTGGGAATTCGAAGCCGCTAAACAAGGTTCCAGAGGTCAAGCTAAGGTCCGTAAGATGAAGGAAGATGTTGAGGAAGGAACATGCAATGAAGCAAACATTAGGCGTCCTTGAGAACACATTGGATAAGAAGCAAATTCGGTGTTGGCATTGCGGTAAGCTAGGACATGTCCGTAGTCGCTGCCCTAGAAACAAGGAAATGTCACCCTCGTCGGAAAACTAAAAAGGTTGGCCATAAGAGGCATTCGTCAACCTCGAAAAAGCAAGCCCCAAGGAAAATAGCACAAGCCTCATCTATTCAACACCTGTTAATAATGTTTTTGTGGATGTACTAGTCGATGGAAGCGAACGAATGCTTCTATTAGATACAGGTGCGACGAAAATTATCATTAGACCAGATATTATTGCAGCGGCAAGAATTACACCGACCAACTGGCGACTACATACTGCAACCGGAGATCCCGCTACCATTCGCGGTGAGACCAATGTCACCATTGTTATTAGAAACGTGTCGTTTGAACATCGAGCACTGGTAGCCGAGGTTGAACTTATTCTTGGAATGGACGTTATGAATACCAAGGGATTTGACCTGGACTTCAAGAATAGTGTTCTGAAAATAAATGGTGAGGAAATCGTACTACATCGAAAGACGGAGGAAACAGGTCGAGTTGTCCTGACAGAGGATACGGCAGTTACAGAACGAAGTGAGATGATCTTGGATGCTCAGTTGGACGGTAACCCGTGTGTTGGAAATATAATGGTGTTAGACCCAAGATCTCATGACGGCTAGCTATCTAGCCGTCATGAGAATCATCAAGGAGAATCGTTGTAGGAAAAGCTCTGTTATTGACAGCGAAAACAGTACCGGTGAGAATAATGAACCTTAATCATCACTCCGTAAACCATAAAGGAATTGTTTTAGGGTACTGCTCTTCGGTTTCCCTCCGTCGTTCGAAAATTAGATGGTCAAGAGAAACAGATAGGAAGATTACAGGGGAGTCAAGCAACCCTGCTTTCATCTTCCTCCAGATCCTTAAGACGCGACCAAACGACAAAACTAAGGAATGTTATTACTAAATACACAGACATTTTCGATAGTGGGCAAGGAGGAAAGGGCAGAACAAATGTAATCCAACACAAAATCGACACTGGAGACGCCCGGCTTATCCGACAAAAAGCAAGAAGATTGCCATTAACCAAACACGAGGAAGCCGACAAAATCGTGCAGGATATGGAGAAAGATGGTGTTATTGAACCGTCTAATAGTCCATGGGCTTCACCAATAGTATTGGTAAAGCAAAACTATACCGTCAACTGAACAGCGTGATAAAGAAAGACAGTTATCCGTTGTCTAGAATCGATGACACCTTGGATACTCTATCAGGATCAAAGATTTTCTCAACCTTAGATTTGAAGTGGATCGAGAGAAAATTGCCTTTACCTTGGGTACAGGACTATGGCAATTTACCGTAATACCGTTTGGATTATGTAACGCTCCTGCAACCTTCGAGAGGTTGATGGAAACCGTGTTAAAAGGACTCTCTTGGAAGACATGTCTTGTATATCTTGATGACATTATTGTGGTTGGAAAATCTTTTGGGGATCACCTGAAAAACCTCGAATAGGTCTTTCAACGCTTACGAACCTCTGGCCTAAAGCTTAGCCCGAAGAAATGTCATATATTCCAGAAGGAAGTGAAGTATCTGGGCCATGTCGTTTCCAGTCAAGGAGTGACAGTGGATGACCAGAAGATTAGAACAGTACAAGAATGGCCAGTACCTTGCAATAAGCATGATCTACGAAGTTTCCTCGGGCTATGCACTTACTACCGTCGATATGTGCCCCGATTTGCCAACTTTGCCAAGCCGCTGACCCGACTCACAGAAGGAGAAAGACGATTCCAATGGGACGACGAATGCAGTGAAGCATTTCGACACTTAAAGGAAGAGTTAACAAGTGCACCCATCCTGAGCTATCCTCTCAAAGATGGAAAATTCATTTTGAATACCGATGGCAGTAATGTAGGTTTGGAAGCCGTTTTGTCTGATTCAGGACGGCCAAGAGAAAGTTATTGGATACTTCAGTAAAACCTTGTAGAAACTTGAGCGAAACTAATGTGTTACCAGGCGAGAGCTAGTGGCAGTAGTGAAATATGTCGAACATTTCTCTAAATACTTGTATGGGAGAAAATTATTGCTGAGAACGGACCATGTGGCGCTAAAATAGCTTCTCTAGTTCAAGAACCCTGAAGGTCGAGTAGCCAGGTGAATAGCACGACTCCAAGAATTTGATTTCGACCCAGAACATCATGCAGGCAAGTTCAACGCAACGTTGATGCGTTATCAAGAAGACCCTCCTTGATAACGCATTGCAAACATTGTCAGCGGGTAGAGGAAAAAGGACGTCCTACTATACAGAACAACGGCGATGAACGATGATTGGCAGTCGGAGGAGGTTTTAAAAGATCAAGAGAATGACTCGAATCTGCAACCCATTGTGAACTGAAAGTCCGAAACCCACTTGGGAAGAGGTATCTCGATACTCGCCAATAGTAAAATCGTACTGGGCTCAGTGGAATTCCCTCGTATTAAGTCTCCTAAAACGCGTTCTGGAAAAATCAGATAGTACCGAAGAGCGAAAACAGCTGATAATCCAGAGATCCCAGAAACAGAGTATCCGAGATGTTGGAGGAAATTCACAATGGAAGCACTGGCGGACACCTAGGAGTAACGAAGACGCTGGGGAAAGTTAGAGAGCGTTTCTATTGGGTGAACTGCACTACTGACGTCAAGGAGTGGTGCAAGAAATATGTGGTGTGCGCTGCAAATAATGGTCCACAACGGCATCCAACTCTCGTCTTACGGATGTTGAGTCAACTGCTACAACCCGCAGTAGGATGGAATGGTGGAGCGAATAAATAGGGACCATCAACCGGTATTTATCCAAAGTAGTCTCCGACCACCAGAGGGACTGGGACTAGTTTATCCACCTGTTCCTGCTAGCCATCAGGCCTAGCCATCCTAGGTCATCAGTTCATGACACAACGGAGCAAACACCGGAAGAGCATCATCATGGGCCGTGAACTGCGTCTACCCTGTGACCTAAAGTTCGGCTGTACACCAGGGGACGACGTGGTTGGAGAGGACTACGTCAGTACTCTACGCCAGAGAATGGACGACATCCACGAACGAGTCCGTTCGAGTATCCAGGGTGCTAGCGACCGCATGAAGGAGACCTACGACATCAACGCCAACGATGGGAGGTACTAGCCCGGCAACCAAGTCTGGTTATAACCCACAAGTCGTTGTGGGTTATCTCCCAAAACTTCAAATCTCCTGTGATGGTCCATATGAGGTCGTCCCGGGTGACGACCTCCGATTAACGATGTAGTCTACAGGATCCAGAAATTAAGAAGAGGGAAACTTCGAGGAAAGCCAGAGTTCGACACGTCAGTCCGCCAGACAGAGAGCTCTCTTTGAAGAATTCATGTTGCTTCATTCCAACGGCCAGAAAGCTCGCTATAGTGTAACGCGAAAGTTCCACGTGACCTGTTCCAGGCTCCTGTGGACTTCTCCATTGCCCACTGTGTAGCAGCAGATCTTCGAATGTCTCGAGGAATTGCACTTACCTTCAAGAAGGCGTTTGGACAGTTGGAAGTACGCAGACAAAAGCCAGGGATTGGGGAGTCTTTCAAATCACGGTGACTCAGCAAGAGAAAAAGAGGTCTGTCTTCTATTTTGTATCCAAGCAGCTGTCACACCACAAACCAACTTATTGAAATGTCTGGGATACATTAGTAGAAGGGTGGGTGCTCTTGACCCAGAATATAAGCAGTTTGACGATAACGAAGATAGCCAACGGACTAGATGGCCTGGATTGAAGGGTGATAAGAAGTATGCTGGAAGTCCTTTTCCGGTTTACTGGAATTAAAATTCTGGTATGCTGCTACAACCCCAGGATATCGCCCAACGAAAGAACTGTGGACTATCTTCTACCGAACGTCCCGATGCAAGAATGGACCATTCTGCAGTTATCGTCACGGACCACAGGATGACGGTAGAATTCGCGACGAAATGTCTTTAAGGAGGGGGCAGTGTAGCCAAATCAGAAAACATGTACCACGTCGGGCGGCTGTCGGTCTTCGTAAAATAGTCGAATATAAATTGTATAGAAATAAAACAGAATAAATTAATGTTAGTAATATAGTGTTTAATCCGTTTTGTATTTAATTAAATAAATAGTGTTAGTAGAAAGTGCATGTTTGAGTTTTTCACACCTAAACAACCCGTGGTGAACAAAACGTTACAGTATGTATAAATTGTACAGGTGATCAATTTATCATAGAGTGACTTTTTCTCAAAAACGGTGCTACGACGTCTTAACGACGCTAAGCGTCGCGACGTCTCAATAAAGGTTTATGAATTATGAGTTCTTTTTCTATTTAACATTTTTTTTTGTATCTGGAATATTTAAAAAAGATGATCGATTTATTATTGAGTGCACTACCTGCTTTTCTTGTAAACTGATAGCTAAAGGAATATAATTTCTGTATAAGAGTATATCAATTGACTTGTTTTTACTGAAAACTAAAACGGAAATAAAAAAAAATAACTTAATGATGCCAAGTATCGCGACGTCTCAATTTTTTTGCAATAATTTCTATTCTCCTCCTTGCAATATATACTACCTGTTCATATGACTTCGTAAAAATGGTTTTTGTTTTTGCAATTATTTTGTATATATTTTTCATATTTTCATTATTTCAAAAATTATAGCCGATTTCCCAATGAAGCCCTCTGTAGTAAATACTGAAACGTTTAAAATTGCATTTTTCCGACGCTACTGCTCGTTCAACACATACATAAGTAAACGTGTTTTCATTTACATCAAAAAATATACGGGTACCTGGTTTTATTAGCTGAAATATTGTATATTTTATAACAAACAGATATCAATAGATACTAGTCGCGTCAATGAATACATAAAACAGGCAATATTTGAAGTCCTCAAGAACAGCTCCGATTTTGATGATTTTTTTTAAAAAAACTTTGTTTTTTTATATTATTTAAAATCAGAAACCTTTTGGAGCGGGGACGGAATTATTTATATTGTTTAAACAATATTTATGATATTTATGTAGAAAAACATTTTTTTTATACAATATACAGTTACATACAATACAATACATATACAATATACAGTTTTAATCTTCTCCTGAAGATGCCAACTTGGTTGGCGAAACGCGCGTCGAGAAAAGTGTAATAGTTCGGTGTTTCGTGGAAAACGTCCAGTTTTTTGTTTCTACGCCGAAGGTTCCAGTACCCACTCCAGGATACAATATCCATTAAAAACTTGGAAAAATGAGATTTTTATGTTATTTTTTTATATTGCTATTGTAAATAGTTATAAAGTATGTCAATATATTAATGAATGTTATAAACAATTACCTATAAGTTTTTTCTATGTAATAATGACATGGAATTAATTTGTGGACCAAAATATAAAATTTGTATTAACTGTAGGAAATTATTTTATATACAACAAAAGTAAATTTAATTTTCATTTATATTTTGCGTTTCGGAAACTTCGTCTTTTCAAGTGGTGGGTGGTTATTGCAGTCATTTCCACTGCAAACAATGCAGGCTGGTGAGCAATGAAGACCACTTTTTCTGCAGTCACACGCTGAACTGCATCCTGTTTTGCAAGAGCAAAATATGATTTTTAAAACGTTGTTAGGTGCTGCTGGTTGCGTCATTTTGATTGGTTTTAAATAATGATTTTTTTGCCAACCCCATTTTTCAGGGGGGTATTGAAGAATTATTTTTTTCATTGCTGAACTTGTAGGTAGACTCTCTTAATATGGTGTTTTGCTGCATCTTCTGTCGGAGGTAACGAATTAAGTTGTAGATACGCTTTTATTTTTTGGAGCTAATGCTATGAAACGTTTATATCGCAGTTCATTCAAGTTTTTGGCAGTTTTAGCACCATACATTGTGAGAATACAATTAATACCGTCATTAAAAAGCACTTCTTCACTTTGCTCTTCAACCATAAAATTTCAGCTGCTGCACGTAACGTTTGATTATCATCAAAAATTTTAATAAAACCATTTTTACCTTTGTTATAGAAAGCGGATGTAGTATCACATCCAGTGAATGCATGAATAAAAAAACAGATGCTCTTTTTTAATATTTAAATATTCCTCTGATATTCTTTTTGTCGAATAAACTCGTTGCAATAATAGTAAACAAACTGTTTACGGACATGAACATGGAAGACAACGAAATATAAATGATTTACGGGCCAGAATTGTACAAGTCCTAAATAATATTTCCCCTGAAGTGTTAGAACGCGTAAGAACTGAGTTTTACGATATACTAGGTTTTTGCGAAGCACAAAGGGGTGACATTTTTGAACCACTTATTCAATGGGCATTTTTTCTTTCTTTCGTCTTATAATCAGGTTGATTTATATTTTCATTTTTTTATTTTTTATAGAACTTCAATTTTATTTTCTTGCAGACCGGTTAGTTAAGGAATACAAAAATTTGAAAATAAATACAATTATGTTCGTACACTTCTTTTAAGTGTATGGGATAATTGTAAGTCAGAATTA
This sequence comes from Aromia moschata, assembly GCA_029963805.1. Taxonomy (NCBI): domain Eukaryota; kingdom Metazoa; phylum Arthropoda; class Insecta; order Coleoptera; family Cerambycidae; genus Aromia; species Aromia moschata. The sequence goes on from JAPWTK010000917.1 coordinate 99,336, forward strand.
CGTAAGAATTTCGTTGCATACAGCTAAGTCATGATGGGCGGTGTCTCTCCACTCCACTTTCCAGTTTCTGTTACCCGCAGGTAACGTTTTACATCATACGTTTCTAATACGTACACAAGCGTGAACCACTGGTGCATCTAACTGTCTTTGTCTGTCCTTACTGGTGTCTTTTAACTTATTCTCTTCTACACATGTATCGCCGATATGTAAAGGTGCAATTTCCTAGGGGTGTATATGTATGTATATATGTATATGTAAGCAAAAACAAATATATGTAGCGTATACACGTCACATATATTTTTTTTATGATTTAAATATTGAATTATTGTTCAAAACTTTCTTTTAACAACTATTTGTTACACTAAAATTAATATATGAAGATTTTTTTAGTAAAAAAATAAAGACCAAACTGAATTTTTTATATAAATATCATATATATTGTTTAAACAATATAAATAGTTCCGTCCCCGCTCCAAAAGGTTTCTGATTTTAAATAATATAAAAAAAACAAAATTAAAAAAAAATCAGCAAAATCGGAGCTGTTCTTGACGACTTCCGAAGAAAAGGCTTCATTGACGCGACTATACCTAAACTAGGAGGAGGAGGAGTTTTAGGAGTTTTTAAAGCTGAATGCGGTTTATTCAGTTGTTATTGGCATTAGAATACGTCCTTAGTTGCTGTGAAATTTAGAAATAAACTATTTACTATATTATATGCAGGTAGTTGGGAATCGGCCAGAACCTTTGAAATAATGAAAATATAAAAAAAAAATTAAAAAAACGAATCATAATCAAAAGGTATATTGCTAAAAAAATCGAGGAATCGTGATGCTTAGCATCTATATACCGTGTGTGTAAAGCCGACATCGGCCAGTTATGAAAAAGGACAAACAGAAGTGAAACGACAACCGCACACGCATCGGAGGTGGTGAGGGAATAAGACCGGCCTTCTCACCACCTGCGCTAGTCGTTAGAACGAGAAGTGTAGCATTTGTCCTTTTTCACAACTATATATTTAAACTATACATACTATATATTTAAAATATACATAAATAATCGTCAAATTAGAAAAGCTTTCCAGCGATGCCATGAAACTGGTATGTTTCTGAAAAAAAAAATGTCGAAGCGTCGCGACGCCCGGCATCGTGCAGTATTCTTAGATATATGTATATTATATATGCCAGTCTCAAATGGCAGAAACATGATACTTTATGGAGATTACGACATCCTTTAGCAATAGTATAATAGGAATAATATGGGGTATTCAAGATAAAACAATCACCTTGTACATAGGTGGGGCAATTTCTGAATACAACTGGAACATCCACATATGTATTATAAACATTCTCCGCTATCACTTTTTTTTTAAACTTCTACTAACAACGATCTAAAAACATCAATCTGGTTGGGAAAATAAGTATCGGTGTTATACCGTGTATGTGAAGCCGACATCGGCCAGTTATGAAAAAGGACAAACAGAAGTGAGACGACAGGTAAGAAGCAACCGCACATGCATCGAAGGTAGTGTGAGGGAATAATACGGGCCCTCTCACGTCGTTAGAAAGAGATGTGTGGCATTTGTCCTTTTTCACAAGTGGCCGATGTTGGTTTTACATAAACTGTATACATATTACATATGTTATGAGTATTCAGTGTTATGTTCGGTATTTAAAAAAAATTGTTTATTTGGCCAGCTGGAAGATATTGATACAGAAGTAGTATGTATTTTTTTGTCCAAAACAAACTGATTGAAACACGCTAAGCTTGATCTAAGTCCGAAGTAAGTGCAATTCTAACAGGTTTTAGAAATATTATATTAAATAAAATGTCAAATACAGGGGTAGAACCGGAACCTTGGGCGAAGAAACAAATTCATATTTGAAGACATTTCATCACTTAACACTTTTTTACACTCAAGGCGCCTTTTGTCAACCATGTTCGCATCATCAGGAGATGGTGCCATTAACCATCAAACTGATTAAAATTTATTTTAATCATTTGATGTAAGTTTTGAAATTCAGTTTTTTTATTATTATTACATGTTTTAATAATCTCCTGATGATGCTTGGTCTAAAAGTGTCTCGGTGTTAAGGGGTGAAAAGTGTTGAAAATATGAAATAAAATAATTTACGTGACTGATGTTGATGATAATTGTTATATTTAAATATAAATATTTAAATAAATATATTGCTTACAGTACTGCTTAATAGTGCGCAGTCGATTACACAGAAATATTATACCAGGCGATTTTTAAAGTTGGGTCACCCCTGTAACTTTGTTGTTTTTCAGAGATTAAATTACGAAATTTTAGAATTGGATATTAGACACAAATCTGCATTTATTGGCATAGTGAGCAATTTTTAATCATTTCCGGTTTATCTGGAAATGGCCCCAACTTTTGAATCTTTAATGGTATACAATTTCCATTCTAAATTGAAAATAGGTAGAAAAAAAGCAAGGTTGTCAGATATATTTTCTAAAATTGCTAAGCTCACTATACAAGTATACTTCATACTTCAGTAAACTGTTAGTTCGTGACGTTCTTAGAAAGCTAGTTTGGATATATTTTAAAAAAATACATAGATATAAATTTATTAGTTAGCATTAAAATAAAGCGTTTAAAATTGCTGGAAAAAAATAATTATAAATTAAAACAACTATGTATATTACTATACTTAAGAAAATTTTGAAGAGCCGGCAACGCTGCTGGCCGGCCAACTGCTGGCGGCACAGAGTAAACCACTGGCGGTAACACCGGTCAACGATCCATTAGACTATTATACTACTTTGCATCTACATTGCTTAAATACTTATTCGGTCTACTGTGCCATACAATTTTTACGCCGTCGTTAAAATGATTTACGACATTAGTAATTCTGACTTGTTTAAGACGCCAATGACGTGTATTTCAGCAAGGTTTATTAAAACAGACAATTTTTGAGATTGTCTGGCTAAATGAGCATTATTTACACCAAATTATATTACAAATATTAAGAGTTTTGTATGCTGGCTAATTTTAATCTCCTATATTGATTTGAATGAAAAAAATTATTTCACAATTTTCGAATTTATAAAAGATATATGCACGCCCATAGAATCATAAAGTTGCACCGCTTTTTTTTGTTCCCCAGGCGTATGTATTTATCATTTTCAATTAAAAAATAGAAGGACTATACGTCATATTTATTTTCACTTGTTTTGATTGTAAATGTCATTCTGAGTATAATGATACGTCATTTGTCACCTTTTGGCACATCATGTCATTTATTTTTTGATTTACAACTTTTGATATAGAGTGCTAATAGTTTATTAAAACGTTTTAGTTTAATCAAGTAGACTTGTTTTTTATTTTTTAAGCGTTTAAATATGGCGAAGAGATTTTTTTTATGTTGTCTCAATTTTTTCAAGTGGGTACAGCCTGGCTCATGATTACTTAAATAGTGCTTGTTGTTACCAACACTTTGATGTCACACACTTCAATACTTACTTCTACAGAATTCTCGAGAAAAAAAAGAATCAAATATCAAATACCTGGAAATATTAACACAAAATGGGGCTCGATTTAACTTCATCGACGTTAGTTGGCATTGAAAACAACCTTGCTGCGTGTGTAAATACATTTGTCCGTTTTAATAAGGGGTGATCCAATTAGCGCTTTAGGATTTGAACATGAAATAAAACTTAAAAATTGGTCGGCAAGTAAAATGTTCTTTTTTTATTCGAAAGAGCATCTAATTACAAGAAAATGATTAATAATAAAAAAGGATTTTATATTTTGGTTATGAGTTTATTGGCTGAGAGTTCTAAAATTAATAAAATAAATTTATATAATATAAATATAAAAAAATAAATTAAATAAAAATAGCTAAAGAGAGAATATTAAAAAAAGATAAAATAAAATAGTTCATACAAGAAGAATTATTGTTATATATTCAAAAAATTGAAATTGATGATAAGAAAATATAAAAAAAAAAATTGAAATTTAAATTTGAGAGAATTATTCTTAAATTATAATAATAAAAAAATAATAACTATCCAATAAAAAATCAAATTTAAGTAAATTTTATAAATGTCCCTATGTGTAAGAAAAAAGGAAGGAGTTTCAAATAAAAAAAAATTAATAAAGAATAAAAAAAAATTTATAAAAGAAAATTTAATTTTAAAAGAAATATTCAGAAATAGGGAGAAGAATGGGACTATTATTAAATTGGTTATTGAAGTTCAAAGAGTAAATTTCTTAAAAGAAAAAATGGTAAATATAAAAAAGATTAAATTCTTGAGAAGTAATTAGAAAATGTTGATATGTTAGAAAAATTATTTTTTTGGGAAAATGTTAAAATTCGTTTTCTTTCTGATAATAGGAAAGTTAGAAAAGGCAAAAGAGGGAGGACGTTGAAAAGAATTTTTTAAAAAATTTAATAATGTAAATTTATAAGGTGGGTTTGAATATATAGTATGAACAAAAGAGGATAGAAAATAAGACAATAATTAAAGATTTATAAATTAAATAATAAGTTGAAGAGAAGTTGGAATATTTGAGTTGTAGAAAATTTTAGGAAATAAAACAAAAATTTGAAATTGTTAAAAGATGCTGAAATTTAAATCATTAGGGTGAAATATGAGTATAAAATAATATCTAGACAAGATTTCCAGAAAATTTAGGAGACAAGTGAGGAACAAGGTGAAAGATTTAAAGATATTAAAATTATGGAGGAGTACAAGGAAGATGGGAAAATGATGGATATTGAGTTTAAAGAGGGACGTTAGAAAAAAATTCAAATTCGAAAAGAAGTTTTAGAAGTGTGAGTGACTATATGATTTCTTTAATGTTTTTTTGTTTGTAAGTTTGACTTAAGATTTATTTGGTATAAATAAAATAAAAAGAATTACTTTTGTTTATTACATTAGATTTGAGTTAAAATCATAGAATATATTTCTCTAAAATTGTATATCTTAAAAACTGGAGCTGATAGGGAAAAATGAATACGATATTTGAATTCAAGAATCAAACTGATATAGAATCAGTTCAAAAACCCTCGGCACCAAAACAGCTGTTCCCCAGTGTTATGTTTTGAAAATAATTTCGTTCAAATGTGCACCACGACTTTGTTGACAATAACGCATTCGATCAGTCCAATTTATCATTACGTTTTCACAAGTTCCGATTAGTGTTTTAAGTGAAACGTAGGCCATGTCAAGTCAATTGTCGAAACTATTGTTGTTTGACAGTTCAGTAAGCTTATTAAAGCAACATGGAACATTTAACCCCACAAGAACGTTGTGAAATTATTAAAATTTATTATCAAAGACAAAACTCTGTAAAGGAAACTTGGCGCAGATTACGTCCACGTTATGGTCCACATCATCGACCAAGTGAACAAACAATTCGCAATGTTGTAAAGAAATTTGAAAATGAGTTGGTGGATAATCCAAGGAAGAATCGTGTCAGAAATGTGAGAAATGCAGCCAGTGTTGAAGCTGTAAGACAAAATGTGCGAAACAATCCAAATTTGTCTGTTAGACGTCGTTCCCGGCAATTGGGCCTTACTTATTCAACCTGAGGATTTTATGGAAGGATTTATGTTTGTATCCATACAAAATTCAACTGGTTCAAGAATTAAAGTCCAATGATCATCGTTGTCGTCGTGATTTTGCTGCTTGGGCGCTTGAACATCTGACTGAAGATCCATTTTTCCATCTTACTGTAATCTTTAGCGATGAGGCGCATTTTTGGTTAGACGGCTATGTCAATAAGCAAAACTGCAGAATTTGGAGCGAAGAGCAACCTAATGCATATGTAACAACTCCGTTGCATCCAGCAAAAGTTACAGTATAGTGTGCCATTCATGCCCGTGGTGTTATTGGACCCTATTTCTTCGAGAATGCGCAAGGACAACGTGTCACCGTAAACGGAGTTCGTTATCGACAAATGTTGAACGATTATTTCTTTCCCCTTGTTGTTCAAAGCCAACTAGAGGAATTCTGGTTCCAACAGGATGGCGCTACTTGCCATACCTCCAATGAAACCATTGCGCTATTGCAAGAGCAGTTTGGTGATAAGGTTGTTCCAAGAAATGGTCATGTGAATTATCCAGCAAGATATTGTGATTTGAATCCGTGTAACTTCTTTCTATGGGGCTATGTGAAGTCGAAGGTCTACGCCAACAATCCAAGAACTGTTGAGGATTTAAAAACTAACATCAGAAATGTTATTCGGGAGATACCGGCCCAAATGTGTGAAAACGTAATAATAAATTGGACTGATCGAATGCGTTATTGTCAACAAAGTCGTGGTGCACATTTCAACGATATTATTTTCAAAACATAATTGTAATTAGATGCTCTTTCGAATAAAAAAAGAACATTTTACTTGCCGACCAATTTTTAAGTTTTATTTCATGTTCAAATCCTAAAGCGCTAATTGGATCACCCTTTATGTACTCAAAATTACTTTATGTCCATTTACTCTAGTACTCTAGTCTAATAAAATAGTCAGCTAGGATGTCACCAATCTGGACATATTTTCTTGTAAACTCGAAATGCTTCGGAAAAAATCTTACTTAATTGTCCATAAAATAATAACATGCCAATGTGCTCGTTTCTGCTATAACTCTGCATTTTTTATTTCAATACATGAAAAAACACGAAGGAAGTAAAACAATTTTCCTTATGTATCAAAATATTTAAAAATGACTGACTTATTAACTGTCTCTGACATTTAACGTCTGTGCATTAAAATCTCTAAAAAAAGTTATATTTTGTAATAATATTTCCAGGCATTTCATGTTTAATTGCGTTTTTTCTTGAAAATTCTCAAGTAAATACTTAAATGTGGGACATCAAAGTGTTGGTAACCAAAAGCACTATTTCAATCATCTTATGCCACAGTGCTCCCATTTCAAAAAACTGAAAAACATTAAACTTTATCATCGCATTATTTAAACGCTTTAAAAATAAAGACTGTCAACAAAACCTTGTAAAATCAATTTTCCTAGGTCTACTTGATTCAAACTGACGTTTTAAACGTTTTAATTAATCCTAAGCACTCTAGATCAAAAGATGTAAATACAAAAATTAATAACAAAATGTGTCAAAAAATGACAAAACACTTATGGGTCATTCCATATGAAATCGTCTAATTGAAGAAGCCGACCCATTTTAGGTTTTGCTGTAACTTTGAGGGACTCTTCTTTAGGGTCCCAAAGAACAAAATTTATGCAAATTTAATTTTTACGAACGCTCGTTTCCGCCTATTAGAATTAAAAATTTAAAAACCGTCATTTTTATGCTTTATCAAATTTAGCTCTAAAATTTTTCCTTTTTAAGATATCTACCCGCCTGAGGCGGCATTTTGAAAGGAAAAGATGGCAGTTTTAGTGTAAGTATCAAAAATTCGATCAGTCATTACCTCCGAATAATGGCAGCGTGTTAAAATTTATATTTTCTTATTTTTTGTGAATTTTAATCGACTTTAGCGTCTTGACTGTTTAGAGTAAGCAGCTTATGTTACTCAGGAATTAAGTGTACATATCATAGACGGAATACAGCCACGAAGCGACCCGAGCAGCTCACTCCTTCCTCCTATATAGATATTAAAATTAACATTAAAAAAAAAGTCGTTGATAATTTTTTTTATCATATTATGATGAGCACTTTATGAAGGACGCTGTATACTTTAAGATAACTTTGGAGTTTTTTTTCTTGTTTAAGAAAATTTGATTAAAACAGTTAGTATTTCTATTTAATATAACAAATAACTCCTTTTTGATAACCCGAACAAGTCGATAGTCCGAACAATGCTTTGCAATAAATAATTAGTTCGAATTATCGAGGTGGGATATATTGTGTATACCTTAACAAAGATGAAGGATTTAATTAAAAAAAAAAACGCTGCCTAAGGAATCATTACTTCCACATCTATGCTTCCTCCTTTAATTACTATAAATCTCCTAAATAAAATATTATCCCATTACCCCCATGATCCCATTGATTCAATAATTCCAATGACCCCAATAATATCATGACCCCAATGATCCCAATTAAAAACCTATAAAACAATATGTAGCATGAACATCTTTATTTCACATTAGAATAGAACCCTACTTCCTACTCCTATTTTCTATCTATTTTCACTAATAGAACACACAATCGCATTAAATTTATAATTGGTATGGAACCTTTCATGGTAGCATTTACTATTTCTAGGTGAAAACAAGTACATTCGGTCAACAGGAGGCACCTCAACTAATTGACACTGAGAATAGCCATTTGTCCCAAAACTTCTTTACCATGCAAGCTACGCACCCTATTGAAATCTGGTTGCAGTATTTTATAACTTGATAACATTTATAAAATTTATAACAATTTTTTTAAGGTTTATTTTAGTAAGGTTCTATTTTAGTTAAACGTTTCCTGATAAATAGATAAACATTAAACCACTGATCCCATTTTTTAAGGTGATCAGCTTGATTTGTTTTAAATATCACATAATGCTGTACCTATAGTTATAGTTAACAGCACAAAATCAAATTTTCTAATTTAGTGGAAGTCCCGACGCAGATTAATACATTGAGCCTCAGGCGGCATCTACGCAATAGCTCATTGACAGAAGCCCTACGAAGAGCCCTAGCGAGATATTACTGTAATACCGACATAACAACTAAACCAAACCTCAGAGAAAAACCTATGAAGCCAAGCGAAGGTAGCGCGAGGCTCGGGCTCGTAAACTCATTTAGACATTCGGAGACTTGGTCGGTGAACAATTCCCGTTGTTTAGAAAATTTCTTTTTTTATAAAGCGAAAAATTATATGATGTGAACATGACCTGAAAAGAATTTCTTTCTTTAAGTAAAAATGTGATTTAACTAACACCACATCATGTCGGGTTGTCTGACTGAGCACGATGTGATCTAGCATTATCATCCATATAAATAAATGCTGGTCTCCTTTAACTTTCCAAAGACAAAGCAATTGGCTGTAATTCTAAAAATCTACGTGATATTCATGTTTTCGTTAATAAAAACAACTAGGTGTGTCCTTAGTCCTCTAAATATCCCTCAATACAGTGACAGATCCACCTCCAAAGGGCGCGATTACATTGGATAAGAATTCGTATGAGAATATGTTACAAATTCGTACAGGTTCGTACGGAGTCGTCAGAAGTCAACAAACAGATCGATGTTCATAGATGTGGTTAGATTGCGTCTGTTATTTTCTTACGAATTCTGATGCAATGTAACCTCAAATTCGTACGAATTGTCTCATATGAATTCATATTAACACATTCTCGTACGAATTTTTACGTAACCGCGGCCTAAGGATCGAGTATGATCATACACGTTTCTAAATAACGTTCGCCTATTTTGCTCCTAATCCTTAGTTGTCCGTCAGCTCCTTTTACTTGAAACGTCTCATCTGTAAAAACCTCTGCATAAGGAATCACTATTTGCACCATCAAATTTTTCCAAATTTTATCAGATTAAATCACTAAAAACGTTTTATATAGATTGTATTTTTAAAAGTGTTAAATTTCAATATAACCTTCATGGCCTTTATGACCTTTTTAGTCTTTATGAGCTATATGTCCTTTATGATCTGACTTATTTTGGCCTATATGGCCTTTATGACTAATATGACCTTAATACCCAATATGAAGTCTACACTTCATACAGGTCTAAGACTTGTATGACCTGTATGCCCTTTATGACTCGCCTATAGTCACGTAGTGAGACTATCATATGTATGTCATATGACCTACATGACCTTGTGCCCAATATGAGGTTTATGACCAATGTGACCTTCATGACCAATGTGGCCTACAGGACCTTTACAGATAGGACCTGACTCTTACGAACTTCATGACTTATGACCAATATGACCTTTATGGCCAATGTGACCTTTATGGCCAATATGACATTTATGATCAATATAACCTTTATGGCCAATTTGGTCTTCATGACCAATGTAACTTACGAACTTCATGATTTATGTTCTCTATGGTCAATGTAACCTTTATGACCAATTTGACCTTTACGATCAATATAACCTTTATGACCAATGTGACATTTATCATCAATGTAACCTTTATGACCTGCAAGACTTTAATGACTCATACGAACTTTTCTGACCTGTATAACCTTTATAACCTATATGACTTTTAAACCTATATCATATTGGTCACAATTAATGTATTTGAAATGGGCAAGGTAGTAAAAATGTTAGTCTACCTACTAAAAATGTGAGTGTTCTCCCTCAAAAATCCATAAAACGACACGTCACATTAATATCTTTTTTAATTCATATTAATAATTTTCATAATTCACCCCTACTATGGAACAACAAATAACACTATCAGTCAGGTAAGAATATACATATGTATGATTTAGCTTGGACCATACGTTTTTGCAAATTTTTAAAATGCCTTTACATTTTGTTATAGTTATCACCCTGGCTGTACCTACAGGGGGAAGGACGAAGAAGAGTACGAATTTTTTAGAGCTCCGTCCACTGTGTACTTACTGAAATTAATGTTAAAAAAGTTTATTTAACCTATTTGAATATTTACCCCCTTCAACCCCCTCAACCCCCCACCCTATTAAGCTAAAAACCTTTTATTTGTAGTTTATTATGTTGTTCATGTGTCTCAAATTTGAAGCGCATATTGTAGGGAGATCATTGTGCCGTCGGGCTGCTGCGATATCGCCGAGAACAAAAACGAGGGTGACTCAGCAACAGTTCACCGCGTTGCGGGAAACCAGAGATGTTCTGCGGCCGTCGATCTGTTTCGAGTACGAATTCTCGATGGTGCCGGCACAAGTCAGCCGGGTATATAGAAAGGCAAATCGACGCGGGATGAATTAGTCTATATTTGAACGTGCGCCGAGATATTCGTAAGATAAATAATCGAATATAAATTGTATAAAATAAATTAGTATTAGTAGTAAGTGTTTAGTCCGTGTTTGTATTCTTAGTTAAATAAATAGTGTTAGTTTAAAGTGCGAGTTTAAATTGTTCACACCTTACGAACCTGTAGTGAACAAAAACGTACCATTGGCGTCAGGTGTGGGTGTGCAAAAAAAATTGAACAATAAAAACATTTAAATAAATAAATTCGCGATAAATAAATTAAGTGAAATGGATTATAAGCAAGTTTTACTAAAAGGCCTTAAAGTGGCGGATTTGAAAAGAGAACTCGAAGAACGGGAGTGTGAAACCACCGGGAAAAAGGCCGATCTGCAAAATACACTTAGTGAAGTTCTGGAAAAGGAAGGTGAAAAATCCCGACACACATTTATTCGAAATTGATGGTGACATAAATTCGGCGTTGCAAACTTTAAAAGAAAGCCTGGAACAGAAACTAATAAAAAATGCTAGTAACCTTGAACAGAAACTTGAGGAAACGTCTGCAAGCTTGTAGAAAAAATTAGAAGAGAAACTTCTAGAAAATGCCACCCAAATGCAACAGAAACTAGAGGAAACGTCTGGAAACTTAAGAGGGATGGGAGCAAAAGTTGGTCGAAAATTCCAATAAAATGGAACAAAAAATTGAGGAAACGTCTGGAAACTTAAGAGGGATGGAGCAAAGGTTGGACGAAAACTCTACTAAAATGGAAGAGAACCTTTGGGTTCAGGATTGGATCAAAAATTTATAGAAAACTCTATTAACCTGGAGCAAAAATTGTTGGAAAACTCAGTAAAATTGGAACAGAAGTTATTAGAAAATTTAGATCACAAGCTACAGGAGAATTCTAGTTGTCTCCAGAAGCAAATGGGCGAAAAATTTGGGGAAATGGAAAATAAGTTGATTACCGTAGAAGATTTCCAGAATAAAATTTTAGAAGTAGAGTGAAAATTTGCAACGCTGAGTTTAGAAAGTGGGTAACAACAACGAATGGTCAATACCGCGCTGAAATCACCTGGTAGCGACATCGACAGGTTGAGTAAACCCGAGTTGAGCAGTCACATGGAAATGTCGAAAATTCGCATAAGAAACCACCACAGTTTGATGGTAAGAGTTCCTTGGTTAATTATCTAAGGCAATTTGAGGCTGCAGCGAAGCCAAATGGTTGGTCGTTGGCGGAGAAGGCTACAGCGCTGACGTTGGCGCTACGCGGCGATGCCACAGATCTATTGCAGACGCTTTCGCTTGAAGAACAAGAGGATTACCATCAACTTGTCCGACACCTGGAAATGCGATACGGTCAGTCTCATCTCGAGCATATCTATCACTCGCAGTTGAAGAACCGCTATCAGAAAAGTAACGAATCTCTGCAGGAGTTTGAAGCGGACATAACGCGGTTAGTTCGTTTGGCATATTCATCTACGCCGGAGAACGTCATGGAACGACTAGCCGTGCAGGCGTTTATAGATGGCCTGCGAGACACTGAGACCCGTCGAGCTCTGATTCTCGCTCGTCCCAGCAAGTTGGTGGATGCTTTGGCGCGAGCTTTGGTATTTGAAACTGCTACACAAAGCTGCAGAGGTCAAGTTAAGGTCCGTGGAATGGAGAAAAATGGTGAAGAATGAACATGTAATGAAGCAGAGATTAGGCGAGTCGTAGGAGACCTGCTGGATAAAAGACAAATTCGGTGTCGGAACTGTGCCAAAGCAAACCACACTCGCAGTCGCCGCACCGAAAAGAAGAAAGCGCCGCCATCGTCTGGAAATGATGTCGTCATACGCAGACTAACGGTGGTGAATTACGATTGGCAACTGGAGGAGCTTTTAAAAGATCAAGAGGGTGACCCGAAATTGAAACCGATCGTGAACTGGAAGAAGGAAGGTCGGAAACCCACTTGGGAAAAGGTATCACGGTACTCGCCAACAATAAAGTCGTACTGGGCTAAGTGGAATTCCCTCGTCTTATACAATGGACTCTTAAAACGCGTTTTGGAGAAATCAGATGGTACCGAAGAGCGAAAACAACTGATAGTCCCCAGAAACAGAGTGCCCAAGGTATTGGAGGAAATCCACAATGGGTACTGGCGGACACCTAGGAGTAACGAAGACGCTGGGAAAAGTTAGGGAGCGTTTCTATTGGGTGAACTGCACTATTGACGTGAAGGAGTGGTGCAAGAAATGTGTGGTGTGCGCAAGTAATCGTCCACAACGACATCCGAAGGCTCCAATGCGTCAATACAACGTGGGTAGTCCGTTTGAAAGAATTGCCATCGATATAGCAGGTCCATTCCCGGAAAAAGATAAAGGAAATAAATACATCGTCGTCGTGATGGATTATTTCAGTAAATGGGTAGAAGCGTATGCCCTTCCAAACCAAGAGGCTTTTACTGTGGCAGACGCTCTCATCGAGGGACTGGATTTGTCGATTTGGTGTACCTCTGAAATTTGGAGTCAACTCTGTTTCCGAATATCTTCCGCACACACTCAACATCCGTAAAACGAGGACAACTGCACTACACCCGCAGTCGTCAGATGGAATGATGGAGCGAATGAATAGGACCATCAACCGGTACTTATCCAAAGTAGTCTCCGACGACCAGAGGGGCTGGGACCAGTTTCTCCACCTGATCCTGCTAGCCTACCGGTCGTCAGTCCAGGAAACAACGGGGCAAACACCTGCAAGCATCGTCATGGGCCGTGAATTACGTCTACTCTGTGACCTGAAGATCCGCTCTACACCAGGGGACGACGTGGCTGGAGAGGACTACGTCAGTACTCTACGTCAGAGAATGGACGACATCCACGAAGGAGTCCATTCGAGTATCCAGGTTGCCAGCGACTGCATGAAGGAGACCTACGACAACAACGCCAACGATGGGAGGTACCAGCCCGGCAACCAAATCTGGTTATATAACCCACAACGTCGTCGTAGGTTATCTCCAAAACTTCAAAGCTCCTGGGAAGGTCCGTATGAGGTCCTCACCCGGATTAACGATGTCGTCTACCGGATCCAGAAATTACCAAGAGGGAAACCCAGAGTGGTCCACTTCAACCGTTTAGCTCCCTTCGCCGGAAACAATGACGAACAAGCTGCAGCTAGAGTTCGACACGTCAGTCCGCCAGACAGTCAGGCCGCCGAGCTCTCTTTTGAGGCATTCATGTTGCTTCATTCCAACGGCCAGAAAGCTCGCTACGATGTAACGCGAGAAGAACTACATGACATGTTCCAGGCTCCTGCTGACTTCTGTCATGCCCACTGTGTAGCAGCAGATCTCCGAATGTCCCGAGGGATTGCACTTACCTTCAAGAAGGCGTTTGGACAGTTGGAGGAGTTACGCAGACAAAGACCAGAGGTTGGAAGAGTCCTTCAAATCACGGTGGCCCAGCAAGAGAAAGAGAGGTCCGTCTTCTATTTGGTGACCAACCAGCTTTTGCACCACAAACCAACTTATCAAAATGTGTGGAACACACTAGTCGAACTGAGAAATGTGCTCTTGTCCCAGAATATAAGCAGTTTGGCGATACCGAAGATAGCCAGCGGACTAGATGGCCTGGATTGGAGGGTGATAAGGAGTAGCTAGAAATCCTTTTCCGGTTTACTGGAATAGAGATTCTGGTATCCTGCTACCTACAACCCTAAGAGATCGCTTAACGATAGAACTGTGGACTGTTTCTTCTACTGGACGTCCCAATGCCGGAATGGGCCATTCTGCAGATATCGTCACGGATCAGAGGATGATGGTACAATTCAGGACGAAAAGTCTTTAAGGAGGGGGCAGTGTAGCGAGATCATTGTGCCGTCGGGCTGCCGCGATATCGCCGCAAATAAAAACAAGGGTGACTCAGCAACAGCTCACCGCGTTGCGGGAGACTTCCGAGACGTTCTGCGGACGTCGAGCTGTTTCGAGTACAAATTCTCGAAGGTGCCGGCACAAGCCAGCCGGGTATATAGAAAGGCAAATCGACGCGGGATGAATTATTCTATATTTGAACGTGCGCCGAGGTAAAGATAAATAATAGAATATAAATTGTATAAAATAACTTAGTATTAGTAGTAAGTGTTTAGTCCGTGTTTGTATTCTTAGTTAAATAAATAGTGTTAGTTTAAAGTGCCAGTTTTAATTTTTCACACCTTACGAAACGGTAGTGAACAAAAACGTAGCAATATGTTGCATCATTTGCGCACTTGGCTTGCAGTCGGCCCAACAGCAAGTCCACAGCATAGCAACTGCTTCGAGCAGTTCATTTGCAGTAGAACCCAGCAACAAATTGACAGCATCTTTGCTGCCAGCCATGACTGCTTCAAGCTGTCCACTCGTTGCCGCCTTAACACTTTTTTAGATGAGTGCCATTTGCCTTTGCTTTTGCATCTCTCTTCTGTTCGGGCTACAGATTTGTGGTTCGAAAAGTTGTGAACAAAAGCACATGGCGCTCATCTAAATAGTGTTACGCTAATTTTGAAATACAGTTTATTTGAAGATTCAAAGTTAAAACAAACAAATTACGAAATATCAACTTCAAACTCATACAGCGTTTGCTCAGATTTGCTTAACATATGGGAACTTTTTTATTTCGCCTTGTACCTGCTTCCCATATTCTGCTTAAAGGTAAAACTTATTAACACTAAACTAATTGTAAGAAAACTGCAATGGTCTAACAGGAGGGGGGGGATGCAATAATATGGGCCATAGCTTACTTAAAAAAGCAGGATTACATCTCTGAAACTTCTTTAAAATATTTTTCTTCTCTTATTTTTAAGAGCAGCTTTTTTTATTCTTCAGCTTGATGTTAGTTAATGAGTTTTACCTTTAAACCAACAATGTGCTTTTACAACTGATAATTTTAATTTTCATCTGATGGGATCTTCGAACTACACAATTTTTGGCAATTTTTAACATCACCGTGTTTTGCTCTATTCATATGATAAATAGTGTCATAAATATAAAAAAAGTACATATTACTTACTTCTTCACACGACTTCAAAAATAATCCATCACCAAGTTTCATTATATTTGCTTTATGAACAGCAGTAACTTTTTTCCTATTGTTCTTGGTAGCATAATCGAAGGCAAACTTAGCAATCCTTTGGGATTTTTTTGCAGTAACAATTTTAAGACATTCTACAACCCCTTTCACTCCCTCGTGTTCTAAAGCAGAATATTCGCCTTCGGTCTGCTCACGTATAATGACACAATCAATGTTTTGGTGTCGGCACTTGATCCCAGACAGTGACTTAACGTGTACAACATTGGCATAAAGATCTAAAGCATTTCTTAACTTCATGTTTAATGTCTGAAGTTCTCCAGTGTGACTATAATCTGGGGTAGCCAAAATGCCTTTTAGGCAAACGCGATTTTTGAAATAGAGTTGGAAACCACTTCTAATGGAGCACTCAATGTTGGATTCACCTCTGAGAAAAAAATGTTTCAAAATCAACAGGTATTCCGGCTGCTTTAAAAACTTCTTGTACCGAATAAACGAGTTCTGGACCAACTCCATCGCCAGGAATTAAGGTGCAAGTGGTTCTAGCGTCAGGGCGTACAGCGATACCAGTCTACAAAATGGTAAAATTAGAAACAATGAATTATTAACTACATATTGTTTATAAAAATTTGCCATTCTTTGCGGGTAAGAACCTCATCCTGGAACACATTAAGACGTCGCTGTCCCATCTCTTCACCTTTTTCCAAACCCAATGAACCACCCCTTTGCATTTACGATCGTTTCTGCATGTTTTGACCTCTGATAAATACTGCCAAATAAATTGGTGTGGGCAAGCACCCATCCAGGCCACCCCTACACCAACCCCACCCCCTCTAGTTCCGCCCCTGTTGGAAACTGCATGGAATGTCATTTTATCTTGTTCTATACCAAGCATTGATGTAGGGGTGGCCTGGAGTGGTGCTTGAATTGTCAAAAAGCTGTTAGGTTGAAAAAAATGCATTATCAATAGTCATGTAACAATTATAAATTTCAAAATTCCATATTAATAAATATAGGAATTAGAGGCTGTTTCACTTGGTATTGTTATTGATTTTGCGTACAAAACAGTACCTACTTATATAAACATAGTATATAAGTTGCTATCAACTTTGTTATTTTAAATGGATCAGGCTATTTTTTATTTCATTTTCGAATTCTGAGTGAAATTTTAGGTTGAAAATCATCAATTAGTTTATATACATATATATTTTTTTTTTTGGAAATCCTACTCATCCAAAATTCACAAATCTCACAATACTTGATGTAGAAGGCTAAAATTGCACAGGAGGAATTCTACAGTTTTAAAGAAGATCTGATATAGGCATTCATTTCTGTACATTGTGAAGAGGGTTAAATACTAAGCCACCGATTGTGATCCCTTCCAAATTCAAACACTTGCTTATTTTAAATGGAACACCCTGCGTTTTATACCACCATTTGATGTAGCTTTTTACTATGTGTCGATCTGTATTAGCATTCCCCGGGGCATTCCATGTACCTAAATCTAACTGATAGTGATATATGATAGTGATAGATGAGATAGAGAAGATTAATTAGAGGGATGGAAAAAACTATCACTTACTAAGACGTAGCCATGAAAAAACAATTGAACTTACTTATTAAATGTAATTCCATGACATTAGTGTATTGACGACGGGTTGTGGTCTTTTATAGAAAATTGGTCAAAAAGGCAAAAATTACACATTCTGGTTGCACTAATTATGATTTTTTAAATTTGATAATTATTTTCAATGAATGTAAGCGAATAATTGGGAGAACATGCTGAAATATATCCTGACTAATGTAGGCTAACCCATTTTTCTTCATTTTGTTTCGTTAAATAAGGTAATAAAATGTTTTACAAACATTTAACAACAAAAGAATAAACAATTATGATGATATTATGTTATTAAATAATAAGCAGCTTTTTTTTTGCTGTTCATAAAAAATTCTGCATCGAAACATTATTGGAACAGTTAATGTAATAGTAACAAGTCTTTTAACAGCATGGGTCGGTCTACGTTTGTCACGATACCTTTCAGCAAATACATGACAATTTCCCGTTAACAAAGTTAAAAGAAGTCACCTCATTGTTCACCCCGAGACAAACACTTTTACATAGTGTAGGCGTCTGTCACTTGCAGTGACATTTATGCTGTGGCTTATTTGACAACGGCCTTATCCCCATACGGTGACATTCATACTGTGTCATTATCAGAGAATAAAAATGAATAATTTTCATTTCACTCACCGTGAATATGCAGATATGCATTTTATTTATGGTTTTTGTACGGTAATGCAAGAGCAGCTCAACGAATGTACATACAGTAAGCAACGAAAGTCATCATATACACCCACTTTTTGAAGTTTGCTTAAATTCTGATAATTTTTGTATTAATAGCTTGTGATATTCTGCGTCTAATAAGCCGAAGTTGAAGGCGGTATGTCGATTGTGTGAAAAGATATCGCTAAAAAAGTAAAATTTGAATGTTTTCAAAGAAACGTAAATAACTTCGAAAATAGTAAATCCTTTTCGGACTCGTATTAAAGGGAAATCTTCAGTGTATCTATTTGACTAAGTCATTTTGAAAAAAAATTCCTAGACATGAACAAAATCTAAAGTTGAACCAAAAATATCACGAAAATTCAAAAAAAGCCCTGTACGCCACACATTACTCCAACAAAAATTTGGGATTAATATCCCTCTAGATCTCCCTGTTTTATTAAAATTTCAGGAACAGTGATTTTTACGAAAACGATACTAAGGATGGTAGAATTTTGAATTTTCGTGATATTTTTGTAAAAGTGGGTGTATGATGACTTTCGTTGCTTACTGTATGTTATATGGATACAGTTGTCACAAATGGCATCTCATATTAAGCTTTTAAACGTTAGATATGAAGCGAAAAAAATCATTCAAAAAATCAATTTCAAAAGGAAAAGGAGGTTTCAGCTCCTTTGGACATTTATATTGACATTAAATATTTTTAATGTTAGTGGCGTCTGTTAGTCGGACGAACGTCGATCACGATTTACCCGGGTCGAGAGTACCTCTCCCCCCCCCGTTTTCGAGGAGGGCGTGAACACGATGCTGATGTCAGAATGTCCCTTTGGGATTGCGCAACCCCCCAAAACGGCCAAAAACCACCCTCCTACATACTTTCCTTGTAAAAAAACGTCTTTTCCCCCGTTTTCGAGGATGCTGAGCACGGTAATGGTGTTGAAGATGACTTCCGACCCTCGCAACACCTCCACTGGTCAAAACTCACCTCCAGGGGGGGTGATTTTTAATTTTTTTTTATATCAGCGACAAAACATCTGTCCCCCCCGTTTTCGAGGATACTGAACACGGTGATGGTATTCAATATCCCTTGCGACCCCCCACCAACCCCTCCAAGAGCCAAAACTCACCCCCAAAAGGGGTATTTTTTTATATCAGCGGCAAAATGTCTTCCCCCCACCAGTTTTCGAGGATGCTGAGCACGGTGGTGGTGTTGAGGATTATTTCCGACCCCCACCAACCTCTCTACCGGTCAAAAGTCACCCCCGAAAGGGGTATTTTTTTTTAAATCAGCGGCAAAATGTCTGTCCCCCTGCTTTCGAGGTGGTTGAACACGATGGTGGTGGATAATTTTTTTTTAAATCCCTTCAATCCCCAAATCAATAAATAAATCACCACTTTCGAGGGTGAGTTTTGGCTGGTGGAGGGGTTGGTGGGGGTCGCAAGGGATATTGAACACAACCACCGTGTTCAGCATCCTCGAAAACGGGGGGACAGACGTTTTGTCGCTGATATAAAAAAATAAAAAAGCACCCCATCCGGGGGTGACTTTTGACCGGTGCAGGGGTTGGTGACGGTCGGAAGTCATCTTCAACACCACCACCGTGTTCAGCATCCTTAAAAACGGGGGAAAGACGTTTTTTACAAGGAAATGATGTAGGGGGTGGTTTTTGGCTCTTTTGGAGGATTGCGCAATCGCAAAGAGACATTCTGACACCGGCACCGTGTTCAGCATCCTCGAAAACGGGGGGGGGGGAAGGTACTCTCGATCCGGGTAAATCGAGATCATTTTTTCAGGGTTTTTTTCCGACTCACAGACGCCACCAAGTAGCAAAGATCTATCTATATTTCGTTTTTTGACTTTTACACTCCTAGATTAGCATTTTGCCCCACTGTGCGTCGGTTCGAATGTTTATACAGGTTCACGCACGACTTTGTGAAACTGGAAGTGTTGTGCCTCGTTATGTTGGCAGTGGCAGAATTTCAGCACGAAATGTTGAACTTCATGGTCAAATATTGAGAGTTGTGCAACAGAATCCCGGAGCAAGTGTCCAAAGAATTGCTAACCAGTTGGAAGTTAGTAGAATGTTGGTATGGCGAGTACTTAAAGAAAATTGTCTGCACCCCTACCATTTTCAAAAGGTGCAAAGTCTACAACCCCAGGATTATTCACTTAGAATGGAGTTTTGTCAGTTAATGCTGGACTTTCATCACCGAAACATAGATTTTGTACGTACCATTTTGTTCACGGATGAAGTAACTTTTACACGAGATGGCATACTTAATTTGCACAACATGCATCAATGGTCAGATGAAAATCCACATCCCATAATTGAAAGTCACCATCAACAGACCTTCTCAGTTAATGTATGGGGTGGGATTGTAGGCGACCATCTGTTGGGACCTTTTTTCTACCAAGAAGACTTGGTGCCAGAGAATACCTAAATTTTTTGCAAACCCATCTTTTTGAGTTAATGCACGATGTTCCAATTGCATTACGGCAACATTTATGGTACATTCATGACGGGGCACCTGCCCATTTTAGTCATCAAGTACGACGACATTTAAACAGTCTTTCGCGGTCGATGGATTGGACGAGGGAATGATGCACCAATAAACTGGCCGTCTCGGTCACCAGATGTAAATGCGGCTGATTTTTATTTATGGGGACCTACTAAATCTCTCGTTTATAGCAGTTCTGTTAATTCAAGAAGAAGAACTTTGTCAGCGAATAGTAGAAGCGTTTAATGCTATTAGAAATAATCCTGATGTATTTACTAGAATCAGATTTATTTATTAGAAGGCTGCGAGAATATGTTGAAGCCCATGGAGGGCAGTTTGAACATTTACTATAACTACCTATTAAAATTTACTTGTTTCGTTCGATAATGATATTAAAGAATTGTTTTTTTCTACCATAGTTCCTACACTAATTGTTGCATTATTTCTATTTTAAGGTGTGTATCTTTGAGCATGTATTAAATCAGGCCTCTCCAACACGAGCACTCGGTCCGGAGCGCACCGGCTGCATTCGCAGCGATGCCGGTCCACTGCCTTTCACTCGTCCGCAGCACAGCCGCCTTTGCGCGACAGAGACAGACAGCATCATATTCTTGCATTTAATTCCCAGTGCTTGGCCGGCGCTCGGCCGGAGCGGCAATAGCACCGGAGTTGGAGAGGCCTGTATTAAATTATATAATTTAAATTATTAGGTTAAATTAAATTATTAGGTACCTAACACTTTTTCTAATATTCGTTATAACGTCATCTCATTGAAGAACAGAAGTCTTGAGCCAAAAAACATACATAATGATAAAATACGTCTAAATTCAATGTTTCCTACCGTAAGTATGGATATTTGCATATTCACGATAAGTGAAATGAAAATTAATAATATTAATAATAATTATTAATTAATAATTATTCTTATTCATTTGCAGAATGCAAGGTCGCTGTCAAATAAGCCACAGCATAAATGTCACTGCAAGTGACAGACGCCTACTATGTAAACTTTTAAAGTGTTTGTCTCGATTTTGCCGGTTGTGAAAAGGGACAAACAGATTTTAGTTTAAAACTTTGTTGTAATGCACGCGTGGTAAGC
The DNA here is from genome assembly GCA_029963805.1 of Aromia moschata. Lineage (NCBI taxonomy): Eukaryota > Metazoa > Arthropoda > Insecta > Coleoptera > Cerambycidae > Aromia > Aromia moschata. Next base: position 121,099 of record JAPWTK010000917.1, read on the forward strand.
ACAACAGCAGAAAATAAATAGCTAAAAAAATAAACTAAAATAGCTACATAAGTAATCTGATATATAATTTCTAAATATTTATTATGAAACAAAATTCAGGCACACATTCGACACCGAAACCAGAGTCACACCATAAGAAGGACTTCTTAATGCTGTGCCAGAGTAGCGGCCGAGTCCTCTTTGTGGCCGAAGGCATTCGAACCCTTCTTCCACACGGCACGGCGATGCTAATCGCCCACCGCGCCAAAACGAAATGCCTCGCTGTACTCATAAGATTATGTGTAATATTTTGGATACCTAGTGTTTTTAGAAAGTGTTGGCCTATTTGGGAACACATGTTAGCAAATGAATCTTGTAATTTATGTTCAGAATTGCCGTTATGATGCCATGCTATATGACATTCTGATATTTTTCTTCGCGTGATTAAACCGTTTTAATAAAATTTTTAACGAGAATACTGTTTCCTTCAAATACACTTCTCGCTCTGCCTAGCGGCAGGTGGTAAGTGAGCCGATCTTATTCTCCCACTACCTTCGATGCGTATGCGGTTGCTTCTTACCTGTCGTCTCACTTTGTTTGTCCTTTTTCAAAACTGGCCGATGTTGGCTTTACACAAACTATATACTGGGTGTCTCAGCTTTTAGTTTACAGACTTTATCTGCTCACCCAGGATAGTTAGCAAAAATCTTTATATATAAAAGTTATTTGAATTTATGAGGCCTATAAAATGACATATTCCGTTTGAGATGTGCTAGTGACCTTGAGGTTATGTCAGTGTCAATATAAGTTTTTTTAAATACAACACCCTGTATTTTTCGACATTTTTGTATTTACCGAACAATTCTACACATATTTCCTATGTAACTCCACACCTATCTTCAAACGTTTTCGAGATTTTCAAAGTCAAACAGCTATAATTTTATAATACAAAGAATTTTCAATTTGTCTTGTCAGTTTTGAAACAATTGAGAGGCATTGTTAAAAGTAATTTTAATCAGATCAATGGGATATTTCAGTAATTATAAGCAATTAGTTTAATAAATTTTCAAATTGAGCTCCACAGTTTGGACACAAGCTTCTAAACGACGTATTAATCCTCTATTGCATGTCGCACATATCATTGTTTGACTGAAAATCTCGAAAACGGTTGAAGATAGGTATAGGGTATGTTCCATGAAATATGTGTAGAATTGTTCGGTAAATACAAAAATGTCGAAAAACACAGGGTGTTGTATTTAAAAAACTTATATTGACATTGACATAACCTCAAGGTCACTAGCACATGTCAAACGGAATATGTCATTTTATAGGTCTCATGAATTCAAGCAACTTTTATATATAAAGTTTTTTGCTACCTATCCTGGGTGAGCAGATAAAGTCTGGAAACTAAAAGCTGAGACACCCAGTATATACAATTGAAATACACAACGCGGTTTTTTCAAGATTGGCTGTACTGATTTGTGTCTTTTCAAACGAAAATTTCACGTAAAATTCGAAAATGAAATAAAAAAATATTATGTTCCATTTAAAATAACAAAGTTGACAGCAACTTACGATATAACCGGAAATGCCGGTCAGTATTTTCATCAAATTGATGTCAATATTTTCATCAAAGATATGACACCCATAAACCCCCGTATACAAATTTTCGAAATTCGGGTATTTTGTCATTTTTCTTATACGGTTAATTAAAGGTTTTCACACCACACCCTGTATTATAGACACATTTTTAGATTGTTATCGAAATAAAATCCAGTCCAATCATCTTCACAAATGAATGAAATTAAGTTAAAACATTCTCATTTCATTGTTGGCTGGATAAGATAATAGTCTAAGAGCCAGTAAACAGATGGCAACACATATTTGATAAGAGCCTCAAATTTGCTCAGTTACTCAGTTGTACCTACCGTTCATGAGATGGGGGCTAGTTAAGCGCAGTCGCGGTAGGTTCAGCGTCACAAAGGGGCGACAGGTGTGTTAATTTGGCAAACTAAAAATGTATTTGATAAAAGCTGCCGTTTTGGAATGTCAAAATATACTATTATACCTACTTAAAAATAAATCGGCAGACCGTTCCCGCGGTTGTTACGTCATGGCAGACAAATTGAAAATTTCAAAAAAAAAATTTTTTTAAAAAGTATTTTATGAAACATGAAATTTATATATGTTATTCTTGATAGTATTAGAAGCATCTACTTTTCAAGGCAGTCGGGTATGTCGGTTGCTTTGATCTGGCAGACAGTAAAATATTTTCTCCTGCGCGAGCATACCTATGTCTAGTAGATACGTTGTATACGGAATAGAGATATTTTCGTTTTCTCTTTCTTTTTCTATGATATTTAAGGGTCGGCTGATAAGTCCCGGGCCTCTCAATGAAAACAACATTTAAACATTTTTTTTTATTTTTTTTTTTTCGGTTTAATTTAATTAAACCATCTCTGTAGTGCGATTTATCAAGGTCCTCAAAATAGCTGATTCTCCAGGTAATTATATAGTTATAGAATTAAATTTGAATAAAAAACACTCGATTTGCAAATTTTAATTTCACTTTACAGAAACCAATGGAGCCAGTGATGACATTCTCTCACATGATGAAGACGATGATTCTGAAGATGACACTGAAGTATGAAGAGAGAATATAAGGATCTGAATTCTTCGAATATACAGATTCAAATTTTTCATTTTAATATTGTTTACATTTAATATTTTCATTCTTAATTTATGTTTAATTAAAAAATAAAAATAACATTGTCATTTATACAGAATGTGAAAAAGGACAGTCTACACTTCTCTTTCTAACGTGGTGAGAGGGTCGGTCTTATTCCCTCACTACCTTCGATGCGTATGTGGTTGCTTCAGATCTGTCGTCTCACTTCTCTTTGTCCTTTTTTATAACTGGCCGATGTCGGTTTTACACAGACTGTATATTCATGATATCATTATTATCCTCTACCTCTGAACATAGTAGGTTTGTAATGGCCCATTTTCCCCATAATCCATGTAACGACAGTATGATCATTTATATGATTCATATTATTTCTTATATTCATAGTACCTAGTTGATGAAATAGTCAGCAGATTCCATATATTGAAAGGAAGTTCTATATATTTGTGTGCTCGCGCAGGAGAAAATATTTTACTGTCTGCCAGATCAAAGCAACCGACTTACCCGACTGCCTTGAAAAGTATATGCTTCTAATACTATCAAGAATAACATATATAAATTTCAAGTTTCATAAAATACTTTTGAAAAAAAAATTTTTTTGAAATATTGAATTTGTCTGCCATGACGTAACAACCGCGGGAACGGTCTGCCATTTTATTTTTAAGTAGCTATAATAGTATATTTTGACATACCATAACGGCAGCTTTTATCAAATACATTTTTGGTTTGCCAAATTAACACACCTGTCGCCCCTGTGTGACGCTGAACCTACCGCGACTGGGCTTAACTAGCCCCCATTTCATGAACGGTAGGTACAACTGAGTAACTGAGCAAATTTGAGGCTTTTTATCAAATATGTGTTGCCATCTGTTTACTGGCTCTTAGACTATAACTATGTGAAGAAAAAGGGTATACTACAATTTACTGTGGAGAATTGAATTGTCGTAGTAGTGCCGAGTTATTTTTAGTGGTGGGTTTAACTTTATTTCAAAGTGAACTGAAGAAAACTTTAATTGGTTTATGTATCGATATATGCTGACGAATGTGAGGGTGAATTTCATGCCAGCATGTAGGAATTTCTACATCTTTAAATGACAAAGTGTTTCTGCACATATGCTCCTTCTGCAAAGCCCCACCTGTGTGGCACCGTGCATCTGCATGCCCAATTCCCACTCATGCGGTTGGCAGCAACTCATCTGGAAGGCCTATTCCACACCGTCTTTCCTTCCACATCAATTTTTTTTAGCTGGTAATACTTGCTATACCAAAGTGAATGTGGGCTATACCTGTATATTACACCTTTATCATTTCAAGGCTAGAGCAAAGCTAGCTATCATGACCAAATTGAAGTATTTATAGCTCTACAGTGGGAAACAGTGTACATATTGCCAATAACATTGAGGTCTGTTAGTTTTAGGTATGATCCAGTTCCAAG